>VCRD01000032.1:324181-475774 GCA_006783055.1 Trinorchestia longiramus | reverse complement strand
TTAGGTCTCCAGCTGCCTTCCAAAGGAACTTTTAATTTCACCCCTACTAATGTTCTTATTACATTGTAATGATGCACCTTAAACGCTGAACATGTTCTGTCCTAAACCATGTTTGGTATTAAGAATAAAATACGAATGTGATTCTATGTATATATAATCGATGAATGATTGACTGCGTGCAAGCAAAAATATCGAGTTTTATAAATCGAAAGTCAATTGGATGTTAACCATTTTGCATTGAAATTTTAGCAAATCTTCAGCTTGCATGTTTGATGTAAGAAAAAATAGATAGTAAAGTTTTGCCATTTTACTGTGGTTTTCACTGGCTGGACTACAGTATGTGTTTTCTCCTTTCATTTTCTCGAACATTCTAGCGCTTCTCGATCATGTGCTAGACATGACTGCAGAAACTTTGTTTGCTGCATTATGTCAGTGCGGTAACGTTATCATAAATAATTCACATAGGTAGTAGATTAAAAAACTTCATCCCCAAACAGAATCACACGAATATTTCGATGAAATCAGCCTTTTTCATGCGCAAATGATCGTTTCTTCTTGTAGATGTGAATTAGTTTGATATTTTTTTTCATTGAATTCACTCTTACATGTTCATCTGTTTTCAATTGGAGTGTCGTCAAGTCACCCAAGACGTTGTGGAATCCTCATCTCGATCCTTTCATGTAAATATCAAGGTCTTTGCTTGGAGGCGAAGGTTTACTTCGCTTTGGAGTCTCTTAGTCACGCAGGGCGCTCCGAGAAACCCTCGCAGCTTGGGCGTCTCCAGAAATCCAAGTTGAAGATTTTTGATCATTAAACAAATGTTTTAAAAGATATTTCAATAACACTGCAGAATGAGTGCCGTATGGAAAGGTAATTTTCGGAAGAATTAGAAGAAGAAATCTTTAGCTCGCTGTATAACTGAGTCCCTTGTTTTGTACTTCTTTTGATTCACGAGCATTTCATGTAGAGAGAGGGACGAGATATACGCCCTGAAGATTGTGCATAAATAGTATAAAGTTATTTGCCTTTTTATCAAGCAAATGTAATCTCAAGTATTGTAGATCTTCACAAAATACACTTGGCTCCATAACGTACATTTTTCTGTTATAAGAGCATTACATTTAACTCTTTTGGATCCATTCACATGTGCTTAATAATGGCTACAAGGTTCACTAGTTTGAAACTGTTGTTTAAAATGGAAACACTTTGACCACTCCTCAAGTCTAAAGAAATGACTCTTCAACCTGGATACAAGAATTGTTTATGACCCCATAGCTATAATGTAGTTTAATGGTCAACAAATTTGCATAATTCTCAAATACAATAAATCATTTTCACGACAACTTTGAATATTATTTACATCGATATCTTTTCCATTCTAATAATTCTCATGTTCGTATGGAAGTTGAATTAACTGCCTGCATGCAGAATGGATAGCTGAATTGTGCACTAATTATACGAATCTCTCATGGGCTCGTGATGGATGTTTTTTTATCAGAGACTAAACGTTACAGTCGGTACTTCATCAGCCGCTTATAAAAATCGATCATAATTGAACTCCAAAACAATGAGGACAATGAGTCCTGTGATTGAATACAGATGATGAGCCTGTTTTCCACCAGTAGGCAGAGCAAAGCGTCCTTTTGAGGGTTTAAGATTTTTTCAGCCTCTCTTCAGCATTTAATCGTACAGATAATGTAACAAGGAATGAGTGAAGCATAAATTTTCAAACCATGAAAAATTCTTTCAAAAGCGTTAGCATACAGCCGGTATTTATATCTATATTAAACTAAAATTTCAGCTTTGAGAACAAGGACACAGGCTTCAATCTCAAAAAAATCTATAAACCTTTCGAATTTTTTTAAATATGAGCACAGACAAACAGCAAATTTATGCATTTATATTTTACGCAACTGTGTTTAGGAAAAATAATTTTGTGCGCACATTCTCATTCACAGCAGTTTCTTTTTCCTGAACTTTTTGCTCAGCCAAAAGTCAACCTCAGGATTCTGGAATAAAAACAAGTACTTTCTATGATATTTATAAACAACTTTCCATTAAAAAACTGGTAAGAAAATAAAATATTGCAATTTTCTTCACACCATTTCTATATCATGCAACGGATTACTGGAGGCGCTCAGAGCGGAATTGAGCAAACAAAAATTAAACAAAGAAATCTGAGTACAATATAGTAATGTTTAAAGTTATGCAAGAACATTCTTGACACTTGAGCTTTCACGCTCTACGACCACGATGTTTTTAAGGATTTAAATTAAAGGCTTCAATAGTAATTTTTATAAATAAGTTCACAACGTCAAATGCTTTCAGTCTGTCGCTCTGTAACTTGAACTTCGAGATCATATTTTTTATTCAAACTTCTGTTTATGAGTTTTTGTGGGCCTCAACACGCTTTGGTCACTCGATATTTTTAAATAATTTTGGATATAAAAATATGCTAATGAACAATTTTATTGAATTTGATTGAAACAAGGGAGACACGTAGTGATGCATGATATATCTGTGTACCAAGAATAAATTTTTATTATGCTTTGTTTTGTATATATAGTGTTTCGTCACCATTTTAACAAAAAATAGTTTAGTAAATTAATTCAGGAGCAATAAAACTAGCGTAAAAATATTATAAAATGAAATCTTTATTGGTTTAATATGAATTGAATTTGAGATATATAGCATTTTTAGTACCTTAAATTAATGCAATCAGAATAGAGCTGGTCTACGTGTATGTGTGCTGTTCATAATTTGGAAACAGACATGCATATATGGGAGTCAAAACATTTCTGTTAAAAAAACAGATTAGCGTTTCGTCAGGTCATGAGGTGGCGCATTAATTAGGAAGGGGAGTTTGCACCACCGACCCTGCCTGAAATAAATAAAAAATACCCAATACACTTGCCTCTGACTAAAAATTCTCCAGTGAGCTCGTATCTTAGGTAATCAAAAATACTCCAAATTTTAAACTGAAGCTGTTTATTTCTACAAATGCAGCTGTTGAAACTATATTTTCCATTACCCTCTTCCTTGAGAACTTGAACGACAAATTACTTTCATGGTACGAACCGCAGCCACTAGTAAACCTGACAATAGATAAAATCTTTAGCCACAGAGACAATAATATTGAAGAGATAAAATTCCTGCCTCTGCTAATCATGTCGAAAAAGCTAAAATTGACGATAAGTAAAAGATAAATGAACAAGATGACTTAAGAAGCACGAAGATTTATTTCACAGTACTTATCCTGGACTTATGGGTTAAATTTCCACGTCTAATATTTACATGCTGAATCACGCTTGCAAATATTAATTTATTCTGAAAATTTATAACCTACGTTGTTGCATTACACACTCCAGGGTTTCTGCTGATCACAATTTCTGGCCTAAATAAATACAGTTACTCATTTCAAGAAAATTTCGGTGCATAAGTGCAAAAACATTTTTACAGTCTTTTGCAATTTCTTTAAAGTTATTCGAGCGTGCACTGCATTTCGAAATACACAGTGCTGTATTTCACAGTGCTGTACCGCTCCTCAATTTCATTCAACAACCATCCAGTAGGAAAAAATATTATCTACTTGGGAACCGAAGATTGGTTTCACCGATGTAACGAACCTATTTTTTTGCATATTGAGCACTAGAAATCTGGACTATATTTTAGTATTGTTTTTTTCGGTAACATAGAACATTAGGAAATTATTCCGATGCCTTTATCCATCTATCATTTTTTTCTATAGTTCTAGAAGCCAGTCTTACCACGCTTTGGTCACTCGAGTGATCATCTTGATTTAACTAAGTATCGGAATATATATTTGGCAAAGCTATAATATTTAGGAAACACAGAGGCATTGGTGGCCTTTACAGTCGTGCCCGTGCCGCTCTACAATCCAGTTAGCCTTCGAGCTGATGCTGTGCATGTTGGTGTGTGCGTGTGTTAATGCAGGAACTGTGCTGATCCTTGTGTAAAAACTTGATACCCTATGTATGTACCTGGTGGGTGTGCAGTACGGGGCATAGACTGCTTTGCTTGTTCCACTGTATATTTATTTCAACCACCTAACTATTAACTATTAGGTGCTTGTAGTTGCACATTAAATCTTAAAATTCACTCTTGGTTTGAAATAGTTGTTAGACGAATTCCATAACGTACTCAAAATGAAGAACAAATCTCAATCAGTAGCCACTCAAAGCCACTAATTTCAAACTTACGTCTAGCGTACAATTTTATTCTCCACATTCAAAATGGTAGGACTAATTGAAGACATTTAGCATAACTTCATACATTTTTGATTCATTTTTATTTACTATTCAGCATTATATATGGGTGTGACGGTTAATATTTGTTACTTGATTACAACTATCAACTGAATAGTCGTCGGTACATATTTGTTGGTAAATAGTTGCGAGTTCTATTCATACTTGATTTGCTTCCAAAATAGCAGTTATGACATGAGTTCTTTATAAAAAACTAATTCATGTACAAACTTTTTAACACAACGTCTTCAATTACTGGGATGCAGTCCGCCCTGTAATCCGCCTGCACCCTGACTTGGACATGCGATTATGAACAGCTGATCACGTCAAACGGCACGTGAAGTCTAGTAGAGAAATAGTTTTTTCCGATACTCAAACTTTGCCTGTGTTTTTAAACTATACTGTAATAACTGTATGAATATCAAATAAATGTGCAGTTATTTCTTCGTCAAGATCGAGATTATGCATTCTAACTTGAAACTGAATTATCCAGAAGGTTGACGGCGAGTATCAAAACCTACTATACAATTCAGACAACAGAAATATTAGGCATATTATTTACATTTTTTATACATATACTACCAAGGACTGCATTGTTTTTCTTTAGTGGTTGCCGATCACAACTGCAAACAGAAAAACTTCTTCGCTTTTTACAAAAGCTTGTTGGCCGATCCTGATTCAGAGTAATTTGGATGAAATGTTGCTAATAACTTACCCATTGAAAGTTATGAAAATTATTACGCCTCTCAATCACATAGTCTTGACATTTGAAAACATGATTGTAGCCATAACTGTAAAATACCGCCGTCTTGTTGCCGTTAGGATTTTTTATGAGTACAAATACGGATCAAAAGATTCTTAACAGAGGAGACAAATGAATACTAATAATCTAGGAAAAAACACACAGGTACCCATCTCACTCAACGCCTGTACTTGATGTGAAACCCGTTATCTCGAAAACCAACAAAAACGAACGGGTAAACCAAGCTGGACCTGGTGCTGTAACGGCTCTGTAGCAGCGGCAGCCCGCCTCTCCACTGCTTGACTAGCACTTCTTTATGTATGCCAACTGGTTGATGCCTGTTTAAGTTCTTGTGTGCACATTTCACTCAGCGTAGCCTATCTTCTCATTCGCACTCCTCATGCCCTCAATTTTAGGAGCTTAATAAATATATAAATAAATAGGGAAATAAATAGGAGTTGAACTTCGATCTTTCAACACGTATTCATGATGATTTAAGTACTTGCATAGTGTAGCAGAGTGCTGGCATTGTATAAACTCGCTGAATTAAAATCTATTTTTATAAAAAATCAATCCAATGCACTGCTAGAATTTTTCTGCATGTTCCTCAGAGGAGAGTTATGGAATATCCGATTGTGCATGTTATGCGTCTGTATAGTCTTTCTTCCTCCGTTGAGCTTGATAGAAACAGTTTCATGTCCATGCATTAATGCATGCTGGCACCGTAAGTCAAGGTAACTGATTTCGCAGTCAATAAAATATCCACACATACACGGTCATGTAGCCTTATATCGGATTGCTGCGCCCAAGCTCGATGTCACTTCCCACCCGTTAGAGACGTCAAATTACTGTGAAAACATTTTTACCCAAAGTTTCTTGGTCTCCAGCGACCCACAAGGAACATGTGGGTGGTGTTCTTAGGAAACTTCATCCATTTCCAGGATGAAGTAAAAAATTACGCACGAAGAATAGACAAGATCGTACAAACATTACAGTAATGTTTAGTACATTATGCCAACGTTCTTAGATACAAAATAAGATTCGAAAATATATCCTGAGCACATGACTGCGCCTCCGTCTTGCTAATTTGCAACATGCAAAGAGCATGATTATAACGCGGTCCGTCAGAAGGCATTCGCTTACGCTGAGTTGAATAACTATCAATATTTAAGAGTTATCTAAAACTAATTATTCACTTTCTGAAACTAAGAGTTGAATTCTAAATTTGCATTGTGTTCTGTCAGACAATTTTTATTGACGTAACACCTACACTTCCATTAGGTCTCTTGCGTTCGTCATCAAACATTTTTTGTGGCACATTCTAACCCAAGTTTAACTATTTCTACCTCTAAATCAGTAGACTTAATGTAAAAGATGCTACATGATTTCCTAATTTTTACTGCATTCAAGTTTACGCTGCTTCTTATATCATCTCGATTCAAAAGTAGTTTAAAAAACTATTCACTGATGTAGCTCTGTTTGTAGTGTGACTGGAATTAAAAGAAATAGAGCTTGTGTAGCGGGCGTCAGTCCACTGTGTCGTTGATTGATTGTCAGTGGGGTGCTTGAAAATAGTCTATTTTCAGCGTGCAAGACTTCAAACATCATTAGTCCGTTTTTGGTCTCGATTGATTATCTCGCCAGCTGCTGCACGCTGTTTGCTCGGGTCCTGCTTTTGTAAACGATTATTGGATCATGCTAAGAAATCCTTGAGCAACACTAGTGTTCGAGTACCATTAAATGTTTCATATATGTACGTTACCCAACTTTAAATTTCTATTTATTTACAATATATTCAGTGGTCATTTGCTCCATTTATACTCCTTTGACGGCGAAGGGATTTGACTCCTGTTTGGATACTGACTCGAGATATGAATGCGAACTCTTAATATTTTCATGTAATCCGATCAAAGCATAGTACGGATCAGTGAATAATAGCAAGTGAGAATAAAGTGTTTCAATTCACTGTTAGAAATCGATTTTGCGACCACCAGACGTTTGAGTTTCTCGCAGAACGTCCTAAATGCTGCAAAGAATAAGAAATATGAAAAATTCAAAACAGACTATTAAGTTTTTAGGGATTCGCCTGATGACTAACGTATCTAAATATCACAACTTACATTATGAGTATCAATTCGAAAGTTTCTCATCACCAATCCTATATACCGGAAATTACTCCATCTGATTACGATCTTTTTCAGTGTTTGTAACAGCACTTTATAAAATTTATAAAAACTATAAAGAACTAAAAAACCTTGATTTGTTTCTATCTTCAAAGCCCACAGGTTTTATAAAGAAGACATGAAAAAACTGATGAAACGATAGAGGAGTGAGAGAAGTGTTGTTAAAAAATGAGGCAAACTTTTGCCAAGATTAAATGTCAGTAATTTGTGATGTTCCGATCGTAAATAAAGCATCAGTAAAAGATTATATCACTCACTTCCTAACCTGATATAAGAGCTTTAGTTACTGATTAATTTTCCAAAATGAATAATTTGATGACTACGTAATGCGAGGGCGTGAGTCTCTCAGGGTCAGAGAGGCGGCGTCCGAGATGTTGTAGGTGGTTGACCTTTCTCTGTTTCAAGTCTTATTGAGCTAGTTGAATAATGAGAAAATGAAATTTTTAGTTGGTAAGCTAAATAATTAATCGGTGAAATTAACAAGTTATGATTCACTTGGATTCAGGTGATCATTTGATTTTGACTGGTGAGTGAGCGTGTATGGGCTGAGATGAATAAGTTCAGTATTTTTGGATGAGTAAGAATGATATTTTTATCGAATGATGCTTCTCAGGTGATATAAATTGAAGAATAAATACACAAATGAAAAATGGAATTATTGAATAATCATGACAGTAATTCAATTACATGCATTTTTCGTTTCGTTCTCTTGCCATTGATAAAATTGAATGGCGACCTTATCGTTATTTTATTTTATGTCTAAGTCCTTTCTTTATTTTGTTTCTTGGTTTAAGTTGATTCTTTTGTTCAGTTTCCTAAACATGGTGATTCCCTAATTCCATTTCATTTTTAGAAAAAGTTTTCAATAAAATTATTTCAGTAACGGTATTCTTCAAGGTACTAAATAAAGTTAGGCAAGAACTCAAAATTAGCATTCACCAAGTAATATTCCATTTTTCAATTCTTTCTTATCTTCTATTCACAAAATTATTACTCAACACCTGGTATCTGTGCATCAGATTTTCAAGCTCTGTTCGTCACTTGACAGTACGCGTATTATAAAGCAATTATGAATGTTGCAACCATCTTTAATTTACTTTAAACAACGCTTGTAGACCGTAATGTATTACCATCTTCATTTTCACACTCTGATTTTCATTATTCCCTAAAGTTTGGAAGCAGAGTCCTGTTTGACGAAAAATAAATTGTTTTTCTCACGTATGGAAAGTAGATTTCACTCTAGCCCCTGCTCATTTGTTTTCTTTTCCTTGAGAAAACTCAAGAGAAGTAAGTTTTAACGCCAACATTTGATCGTTTATGCTCAACATCTTGTTTTGCTTACGCTGTTCTTCTGAAGAGCTCTTCGCTTCCCCTTTTTTTGGCGAAAGTTTATTCATTGTACTTCTGCACCAGAGACTCTCCTAGAAGTCCCGGCGCCTTGAATTTTATCTCAAATTTATTCCACCGGTTAACTTAACAGTACTGAGATTTAAAGAAGCATTAATTGTTTCCTAATCTACATACAAAGCTGTTTCTTCAATTAAAATTATTCTATTAAAAACGAACATGGGGTATTTCTCTTTGAGAACACGTATTGCTCATTTTAATGGGTATATATTTTTGATCTAACCGTAGTTGCTTCAAAAGACTTTTCTTGTTTTAAATTATTGGTGATTAGTTATTCAAAATACATATTTTGTGCCTTAACAAGCTATTTAATTACATTAACGACACAGAAACTGAACGTTTAATGGAGGACTTGAGCCCAAGGGATTTTGCATTCCTTGTAATTATCTAATACATAATGTCCTGTTTCTAATTACGTTTTGGAATATAGTTTCTTTACCATTTTCTGTGAACTGAATAATCCTAAAAGATTTTAATGGCTAAAAATTACAAGTACTTAAATGATTCAACTAGAGAAACCACGTATCATATTGAGAGACCACTTATTAGGTTCTGCTGCCATCCAAGGCCAAAATAAGGCGAACGTTTTCAAGGCATCTGATCATTTAGAAAATTTGACGATGATGTGAATCTTGAAGATTATATTTTCCTGATGATGCCAGTTTTTACACTTTTTTCCTGCATTCAGAATGTTAATTAATTTTCAATTCCCTATCATTTTCATTTTGTTCCCTACGGTGATTTTGAATCTTTGGACATGAAACTCTTGTGTTTATTGTCGTTGGCTGATAATATTAACTCTTCAAATGTCCATGGTTTGTGCTGATCATCGTTGTGCTTATACAGAACTCGAGCATAGTAATCTTAACTTCTTTATTTAGACAATTTTATTACTGATGATAGCGTCCAAGCTAGCGAATAAAATAGACCAATGAAGCGACACTGCATTAAGTAATAAAACGACGTACGTTTTAAACACGTCAGTTATCTTAATCTTTAAAATCAACCATTGATCTGGTGGAATATTGTTTTTGCGAGAGCTTTTATCATCATATCATATCTCGATTAAAAGTTTTGGTTTTATGAATTGAGAAGAAGAAATTAGCATTCTGACCGGCCCCGTTTTTATGAATGACTACCACAGAGTTCCTTTAAAATGAAAGCTGTACTCCGATGGTAAGAATTATGTAGATGTGTTGACTAATTGCTTTAAACCTGTACTAACAATTTTTAAAAATATTAGTTAATGACGAAGCTAAATTTTTGTTGAATGCTGACATTGATTTTCTTGTTCCAGGTGCCCGTAGGAGCCCAACCAAGATGGCGGCCAATGCTCGACTGTTGCTTCTACTGCTCGTGGCAGGTCAGTCCACAATACTGTGCTTAATTTTTGTGTTTGTGCACGGTTCTGTTTTTATTTTAGTTACACTTTTGGCTCCAATACTGATATGTTTAATGCCCACATGTTGCTGTTAGAGGATGCATTACATGGGATATGATCCTCGTGTATTTTCTGAACACAGTAAGTCTTCGGTTTAGTCCGTGTGAGGTTAAGACTCTTGTTCATTAAATTTAATAACAAATTATGCATCTCAGCAAGGCAGTATTCGTTCCCAAATTTGCACTGACGTTTACGTACAATAAACTGCTATAAGTAGTTCGGCTGGCTCAGCATCAGATGAATATTAATTTCTATACTACATTCACATCATATACCCGTTTTTCTATCTATTAATTAGCTGTATTTGTTTTATTTAGCTTTAAAAATATGCCATGCTCACAATTTTGTGTGGAAACGAAGCGAAAAAATAGGACGATTCTATCTTTTACTCTGTAGCTTGTTAGTTCTGAAACTTTGTCGTTTCGATTTTAATTTTCCTATTTACCTTTGATTTCACCACATGTAAATTTTTCATGCCCTTAAAATTAAATGTGAAGTGAAGCTATCTTAACGTATTAACGAATAACTAATACGCCTCTATCCCCTCCTTTGAGTGCAGTACGCAAGTCAAGTGCGTCAGTAAAGATGAATAATTCTTATGCTGTTGAAATGTTTCTGTAGTTTAAATAGCCCAGCCCGTCTATGATGCGTTCTAACTTTATGTCTTGAAATTACATTAGTGTTATTACACTACAGATTATATAGTGGTCTGGGATATATTTAGGGAGGTTTTCAGACTTAGAGTTCAAACTTACGGGTGATTTTGAGTTACGTTGCGGCTCAAGAACGGAATCTCGATGTATGGTGAGGACTCATTTTAAAAGATGTAAAATTTGTTGCTTAAAATAGTTATTTTTCTCTTTCAGTTTCTCCGTGAAATTTAAATTCGGGAAGAGAATTAGTGCAGATAAAATTATGTCGTTAGATTCCATTGAATTATTTGTTTTAATATCGTGTAGATCGAACGGACTTTAACTGAAGCTACTGTAACTCAAGCAAATATTTTGAGAAATATGATAAGTACATAGGAGGAAATTAACTTCTTGTGGATCATGGCACCCATCATGATGCAATTTAGCTATTTTTCACCTACTGTACGCAATTATTATGTAAAAACTTTGGTCATGGAAATGGTGACAGGCTCTTCGTATTTCTTACATCTGCTGTAGCTTGATGGGAAGAGTAGAAATGTTCCTTTACAACCTAATTTAAATGCAGTGATTTGCTAAATATTATTCAAACTAATCATCTCATCTTAAAAAAATCGATTTCTTATTGGTTTTAAGAGAACATTGAACATGAAGTTAAAATTTCCATCAAAGTTCATTAGACTGATGATAGAGGGAAGAGCGTCAACGTTTTAGTGATGTGCTTACATAGTGCATAAGGAAGAAAGTAATGACATTTAGTCTATTGAAATAATGAGAGGAATTTTCCAGTAACAAAGAGGTAAAAACAAGAAAATCCCTAACTTTAATTCAAAAATACTAAATGTGAAAACGCATTTCATCAAAGTATTCAATAAAGTAACATAAATCGTCCAAATAGTGAATGTGGTTACATGATTTTCATCAAATTCCTTTCATTGAATGATTTTCATCAAAATACACAATTTAATAAAAAATATGCATAAAAAATTAAATGCGGCAACGTAAATTACATGAACATACTGTAACATACACGTCATCCAAATTATGGTGAGCAGTCTCGTAACTGCCTGCAACATGGTCAGACTGTTGCTACTAGTGAGGCTTGGCAGACGCGTGGCCGCGGTAGGTCGTAGGGTTACTGCTGTTCAGTTCAGTTAACTTTTTATACCGGCAGCCCAACTTTCTCCGCCAGGCTCTGTTAGTGACCTTTCGGTGAGTGTCGTTCTATCACTGTCCGGTTGCCTTAAGAAGAAGAGGAATATGGCTTTCAATACTCGACCACTAATAATAATAATTGTATTTTATTTTAATACTGTCTTCCCGTATCGCACGAATATCCAACCAGCACTTACGCCACCGAAAAAGCCTTGGTCCTCTTTCAAGTTGATCTCTTCCGATCAGAAAACCTCCAATTTGGGTTTACTATGCGTGTATTAACAGTTACTTGTGATTCATGTTCTCCACGTCATGATGAAGTTCCTTCTCACACGTCTCTACTTCTTGAGAGAGGTAAAATGCGGGACTGGGCCGCGCTCGAGGTTTCATCAAATAATTAGATACTGATTATCATTATCCGCTCTCATGATGAATTAAGCACATGCTTCCACAATCTATCACAATATTTTCTTAAATAGAAGATACGTAAACTAAACGGTGCCATTTTACCCAAGTTTTAATAGTTTTAATGTTCCATAATAAAGGACAGTGGATATTGACGATAAGAAAATAAATTTTCTTGACACTCTTCTGATCATTTTTTGAAGTTGTTGAATACAGTTTCTTCAGTTTTATTTATTCTCAGGGCCAACGTTCTTGAACTTCATTATTATTCTTTTCTTGTAAACAATCGAAGACCTTTTATTGTCTTGCCCAGCAGAGTTAAAATAAATATTCATCATTTTCAGTGCGAAAGAAACAATTGTTTGTTCAATCAGTGAGAGCATAAATTTTTAGTTTTAAGAATTTACGATATTATCTACGCATTCAGTATTTCTGTACACATAATTTACATTTGATTTTGACAGAGCACTTCAATTTCACTGTTATTAAGACGTGTTTCATTATGTACACTTGTGGCGCCTTCCTGAGGTTAAGATACTTTTTCAGACGATGATGGAAGAAAATTAAATAATTTTCAAACTTTTTTCAGCGGATACGATTTTTCAAATTTATGTTACGTGTGACACTGATTCATCAACTCTACTAGACGAGCGAATAATTGTTGTACAATGTTTTAAATCTTGTCTAAATCTCTAGGCTCTGACGGTAACTCTAGATAAATAGTTCACGATACCTGGTGGTACCTTGCTGGAGTCTGAACTCCCTAATTACATTTATTCTTTTAATGACCCATATCTCACAAATGTTAACATTTTCTTTGGATCACCGTTAGATTATTTCATACAGTTTTGAACTACCTCGTCGACTCTTGCTCAAATAACCACTTCAAAGTATTTCAGATTAATGCATTCAAATCTATGCAGCACTTGGAAATCAATGGATCATGTTTTTAACTTTTCCCGCTTTTTAAAATAAAGTAAACACACGCTAATTTAACATAGGCTCTATACAAATGCGTGCAATAATTCTGTTTACCTTTTATTAGATTAGCAAAAGCTGACAAGAATGTAAGGATTGAACCCTGGATAGAAGGCATCGCTTTTTAACGGTATTAGAGAAAGGTCGTTGAGATAGCTGTAGGTCTGCTCTTAGGTGCGCCCACGAGAGGAACTGTATACAGCGTTGGGGTATGTTCCGCATTCCTTCTTTCCCCCGGACAAAGGCCAGATCTTCAGAGCTTCACGAGTGACAGGGTTACGTATGCGAGGTGATGGGGTTACCAGAGCCATCCGGGAAGCCGGTAGTTTTCGAGGTGGCCTTTGATACAGCAGATAAAAAGTATCGTACCTGCCAATCGAATTTGCTGTTATTTAACGAACAAACATTTATAAAATGTCTTGAAATCTTCACTAATTCACTCCAAGAGATCACGAAGTCAAGAGCATTACGCACTTTGAAAATGAAGCGGTCATGCTCGAATAAAAGTTTGTTAGTTCAACAAAGTTTGCTGAAGAAACGAGTGAGACAAGTAGTATGCAAATAGTAAATGAGAAGGATGTGCATCACTATCTCAAGACGGTGGTGCATATGGTGATCAAGCTATATATGAATGTGATATAAGACTGAATGTACATATTATTCATCTCTTACAGTTATTGGGTCAATTCCGAGTCAGCTCTTGAATCCACTTCTGTTCACCCTTAATGTTGCTGTTAAGTTGAACCGATATTAAGAATGCGTGCAGTAAGTGAAGAAGCTTAACTGGTGGTGAGGGCTTCAGATAAATGAAAGTGATGATTCTTCGTCGTGGGGCATTGTGATAATGAACGTATGTACTTTTCATCATGAAACACGGGGAAGCCAAAAACAAGTTTGACCCTCTACACATGACTGACTTTCACAACAGCCCTCTCCTTCAAATGTTGCTTCGCATTATTTGTGAACTAGACAGTTTCCGTGGAAATTCCACGATCTATGTTCAACTAATTTAAAATTATTACAAAATAAATGTATTGAAGATTCAAACGAACTATAGTGTTTTAAATAAATACTTCTCATTAATATATACAGAACTTTTATTCTGTATCTTATCCACCGATAACAAGGCCCAGATAGTACCCGTTAAAATTGCTTGGTTTGAAAGTTATAAAATTAAGGATTTTAATTTTACCTTTGAATATTTTTCATCAATATATACAGAACTTTCATTCTGTATCTCATCTACCGATAACATGGCCGTGTAAGAAATAAAAGCTTATAAGAGAAAAAATTGAGGTTTTTATAGTGATCCGCACTTATGGTATCCACAATACAATGCTCATAATACATGCATACCCGTTTTGATTTCAGTTCAATAATTTTTCTTCAGTAATAGATAGGAAGTAATGGGACGAACTCACACAGAGAAAAAGAGAGTGAGATGGAGATACACTCTATTATCTAATACTAAGAATGACTGACGTGTGTTTATATATTTATTTATTTATATATTTATTTATTTATGTTTCGTGTTACTTTCAAAAAAATTAGAGAGATCCAGAGCCTTATATACTCGAGTGCGTATCGTGGATACCGTGTTCGGCGGGGTATTGCCCTATGATTCGGGTACATTGTACACGAATATGACACGAATTGCAGAGTCAATTGCAGCAGTAGAAAACTAAGTGTCTTAGTTTTCACTAGAAATGTTGTCATTAAAGAAATACTCAGTTAAAACGTTTGTCCTTTGTAAATATATACAACAACTAAATATATTCATTGCGTTCTTATACGTAATTTTATTTAACATCTTTCCAACAGTATTTGTCATCATTTTTGATGGCACGGGTATTATAACAAAATCTCTGCCGTCATTTTTGACGGCTGGATACACTAGTATATGTAGATTTAATCGCTCTAAAAGCTGTTTTTTGACTAAGTAGCTACTTTAGGAGTGACAGAATTTGATGGTTCTTTCTCATTCTTCAACCAAAGCCATCTGCAGCACACCCTGGTGTAATTTTATAAAAAATATCTAGCTTCTCAAAGTCTCCTCATTCTTCAGGCTAACAGCAAAATTTTAGTTCCTGAAGAAACATAGAAGATGAACAAAGCGTCAATTAATGAATATATATCGATCTCGAATTCTACCTTCCAATTTTCAATCAGTGCGCATCCAGTACCTTTTCGTAATTGGGTCTTCTCGCTGACTGTACCGCCGGTGAACTAAAACACTATACAAAACATACTAACAGCTTTATGAGCAACAGTGGATACAATCAGCGCGTGCACTAATTATGAAATAGACAAAAAGGAAGGATATTTCCAATCGAAGAACAGGCATACGAAATTTTGTATGGAAGTTATCCTTAGTATTTTAATTTCAGTTAACTAAGACCATTATTAGCGAAATATTGTTATGAAAAATTTTCGAGCATCTTTGGCACACAATGTACGTAGAGTGACAATATCGGGCAGCAAAGGGCAGCCATAAAAATGAAAGCTTATTCGTCGGCATGCAGTTTGAAAAATATTCATCTAGTAACATCGAAGCTCTATAATTGTGGCGATTATCATAATTTCGAAAGAAATGTGAGGAATTAGTTTAAGACCAGTAGTGTTCGTGAGTGAAACTCTAAACCAGACCCAGTCTCTCAATGGCTAAAATTCATCATAATGTTAACTTTTCGAGATCTCGTATCGCTACAAAAAATGTTGGGTATGATGCATGCTGTAATATAGCCAATGCTATTAAGAAGCTATCTTCCACGTTACGCCACTACAGTATATTGGAAAGTCAGTGATCTCGCTTGCGGAAAATAACGCATACATTATTGAAGTGACCCCAGGTAATTCTCTCAGCTTAACAGCAACCAGACTAACTCGCTACTATTTTGTCGTAGTATTTAATTGCAGCAAGCGTATCTATTGGACCCGGAAGCCTCAGGTACGACGCTGTAGCTTAGCCACAAGGATGACATCTCACAGAGCGACAGGTTGGCGGAGCTTGGACCGCCCTAAGATCTGTCGAAGGTCGCAAGCTGCCGTGCATGTGGGATCTGAAAAACTGCACCGCAAGAGAAGGTTCCGACCTTGAGAGGTGTTTCACCCCGCTGGCATTTGGGGTCCATGACATTCACTTGTACCCCCCTGAAACCCTCACTCCTTTCCCCATCCCTTTCTTTCTTGGCTGGCACCTTTGCTTTCTGTAGCATGTCCGGCCATTTCTTTAACGGGATCGTCTGTTGCTGTGGAGAATTTCAATCTCGAACCAGAAAGGTCTTCGCCGCTGAAAAAATAGTTTGAAATGAAAGTACAAAGTTAGAATATCTTGGAAGAAATGAAATTTTCTGACATCTGAAATCCATATTAGTGGAACAACAGGATTTTAAAGTAGAATATCTGAAATCTATTATTCGTATTTTTTTAATCAACAGTATTTTCCTGCTAAGCTGAATGTGATATCTGCTCAGTATCAAAAAAATAAAAAATCTAATTCTTAAGGAATTTTATCTCGGTATGTTCTTTGTTCTTCGCGGTGCTGACAAGAACTAACAAACTGTACTGCTCTTGAGTTCTGCAGAGCTGAAAATTACGATTTACTTTGTACGAAAACTGTGCCTGTTTTGAGTTTCAAGATGGTTGTCAAAACTCAGTGACGATAAAATCTCTATTCGAGTTAATATCAAGCAGATCAATTTAATTTATTTCCTGGTTGTTGCGTGTTTGAACTCTCCCTTCTGCAGTCTCACAAGTTTTTGGCTTGGTAACTGAATATAATATTCATTGAGATTCACAATGGAATAATCAATGTGTAATCAATATGATGTTTCCTGTAATGTCAATGAGGAAGCTGAATGTTTTCGGCTATAGTTTTCCTGCTGCTCAATCAGGCTTCATTTTCTTGAGTGACATTATGATCCATTAAATTTAGCTGTTATTATATTTTTATGAAGTACATCTGTATTGTTTTTTACGTCTAAATGTTCTATTCTTTTCAGTGTGTCCTTAACTTATGCTGTTTCTTTTCGGCTTTAACGCAACCTTTTACATTGTATTCGTATTAGCTAAGTACAGGGTCAAGCAAAATGATCTGACACATTTAACCAACAAATTTAACCTACAAATGTGTCAGATCATTTTGCCTGACTCTGTATATCAGTGTTTGTTTCTTTTCGTCCTCGGTACATGTTGAGTACTTATTTTGATATTTTTATTTAAAACTACTATATATGTTTCGTTTACATTTTTCTTACACATTTTCTCCGTACCAGCAGCGCTGACGCAGTTTCATAGTACCACATTCATTTCTATTTCACTATTATAATTCATAGTTTATGTATTATGATCTGCATTCCCAGGTTCTAACTCGAAACCACTGAAGTGACAAACTTGTCCACCGTGTTTAAATGATTTGTATTTCTGTTTTCTAGAAAAAAGTGATCTCACCGTAGATCTGAACCTCACAGTTAACCGTAATTTGAATGACAGCCCCAAAATATACGACAGCCGCTAGTTGCATGCATCAGAACTTCACAACACAACACGGAGACGCTGGAAGCGATGATCCTGTACATATGCATGTTTATCCTTGTAATAATCAACGAACTTACAACACAACAGGGACTTGATAATATACCAATTTGTTACAAGCCATAGCCTTATAATTAATTGTGAACCAACAGTAGGTCTCAAACTTAGAGTGAAGAACAAATAATAGAAAGCTGAAACGCGTTCAGAAACATTTTCTGATAATTTCGTGACACATCTATTGTAATGAGTTTTGAACACTCATATTATGCTACACAATGCTCATTTTAATGTTTATACTTATTTCGAAACCTTGTTTGAAGCGTATAATTTTTGCATGCCCAACTATGAAGTTTCTTTAAATTCATACGTACTAAGTAATTGATTTATTAGTCATCCTAATGGACCTAAGTTTCGAATCAATGCATTTTACTTTCTAGAGAGTCACTTGAAAGTCCAAAACATAGTTTCTCTCTGTAGTCGTTGTCGTAGTTCAGCAGTGGATCTCTGTTACATATGTAAACATAGTCGTAAGGGACTTTGCATAGAAGAATCCTTAATATACATATATTAGAGTTTCATTCATTTAAATGTATAAGATCCATTTTGCTGTTCTACGTCTCAGGTCTAAACAAATGACTCCCTACGAAGCGTCATCTGGGTTTTGAAATGTCCTTTTTGAAAATGTTTTCCTGATCGTGCAGGCCTGCAATGAGTTTCCTTGTGATTTGCGTTTCTCAGATGACAGACAGGTAGACGACCCGAGAAATCTTGTGTGATTGGTGTCAGTTAGTCGAGGGAAAACCCAATTTATTACATAGAAATTTGCAGTCGTTACTCTTTATGAACGCCGATCTAGGTTAGGTGAGACGACTCTGTCACTGTAAACTCGTGACTGCACCAACTGCTGTCACTCTGGTACACGTGTCGAATCTGCTACGTTCCGTGACTGATTTAACAATATAAACTTCACTTAACTCAACAATCTCGAAGAATCAGCAACTGATTCGTAATTGCAATTTCATTTAAAAAAAAGATCGTTTGATTCTCGCCGAGACAGATGTTCTTGTGCAGCTGTTGTAGCTATGACATCGCTGACTGTACACTGAATGCTTATTTACGACATGAATCTCTCCCGTAAACTTTCATGTGGGTCCGCTTTTCTAAGGTCAGAAGGTGAGAGAGGTACTATGCGTAGATAGAAAGGATTCTTCTGCATAATTTTCTACCACAACCTAGGCAACGATTCACATTTCGCATTAATATTAAGACCAGTGTTATATCATACGTGAAAAGTATTAATTTTTAAAGTTTCTGCGTACATGCTTAGAAACCCTTTTGATCATCTTATAAATTTAGCGTTCTAATTTATTATGGGAGTTGTAGAAAATTATAAAAACTCAGTCTGGGATTTACTGGCGTAAAAAAAATATTTAATTGTAAATTACTTGGTGAGAAAAAATCTTTGCTAAGAGTAATTTAGCTTACTGGCAGAGATCACAGCATCATCTAAAATCACTTCGTGGGTTTGGAAATTAATTAAGGTCTATGTCAAGTAAAGGCAAGAGAGGAGTTCCATCAAAATTGACATTAACCAGAATGAAACGAGAAGTAATCAAACAACGTTGGACACCTGCAAACAGATGTGCGACATGTTTCTGTACTTGGAGTTTATAGGAGACGTCATTAAAGTGTAAAGTACTTTTCAGTGTAAGCCAGTGGTTCCTGCTGGGCATCAAGCCTGGTCGTACCACGCAGTCAATGAGTTGTACCAGTGTGGGAAACAATGAAAGCGGACTTTCAATCTTACTGTTTAAGGCCGAAAGTAGAGCAATGCATTTGGGATCAGAGTGTTGTACAGAAGACTGGGTGAAGATATGGCAACCTGGTTCTCTAAAAATGGCATTTACAGGGCAGAAGGTAAGGTGGTAAGGGCAAGCTTCGGACAAAAATTGTCAGGACTGATTTTTTTTTCTTTTTATGAAGGCAAGAGTCAATTCAGCAGCAGCTACCTGCATCAAGTTTCTAAAAAATTGGGCATTGTTTAGAAAAATATACAGTAGAACCTAATGATGATAGGATTCAAAAACTGTCCATTAATAGGCTGGCCTTTATGTTCTATAGATTTAAATCCAACGGAAAATCACATTTTACTACATTCGTTCATGATTCGACAAACTTAACAGCCTGATGTATAGCCGTACGTAGTGATTATCCTTAAATATGAAGAAATAACTATTAAATTTTGCACCATTATATAGTCAAATACATTATTTACCATTTGTAAGCTTGATGTAAACCTAATTTTTTCTCTGTACCTGTGCCTTAATTCAATTTATATCCTTTTTAGTTCCGGTGCTCACTAAATTGGACCCCAGAAATCACAATTACATCAAGACGATGGTGACGGTGCGTTGATGATCATGCAAAAACTGTCAAAATTCACTCTATTTTTATGACTGATGTGTCTAAGATGCCTGCAAAGTGGATTTATTCCAGACGAACACGTCAAAAATTCTAAAAAAACGTTTATTTACATAGTGAGGTAACCATTATAATCTCTATTGACTTCTTTCGCACGAGTTACTTCAAAAAACCTTTGCTATATTTATGAAACTTTTCAGTTCAGTATTTTCTACAAGAGCGAAGAATATAAAGAAGTAAAGCATTTTTCTTCCCCATGAGCTGCTGTCCTACTTCCGCATTAGTCCGGCAGCTGTTGATTTTTAAAAATTGTTCCGTTTCAATTTGGATTACTTTGTGTCAATGAAACCTTAAGTACGAGTAGTTCTAGAATACGTGTGCCAAAATAACGTCGGTCGATTTGCAGCTAAATGCAAGTTGTACGCTTGAACTGGACTTTGTTGTGAGGTGCGAGGATGTGTTCCGAGCCCTCGGAATGAAACCCAATTTTCTTTCCAGTACCAAGCAGTGACTGCACCTTGCAATGACTGCACCATGCAATGACTACCATATGTACAATGGCTGTAACATGCAATGACTACAATACAATGACTACCATACAATGAGTATCATGCAATGACTGGCATGGAAATAAAGTATGGAATTACCCAAAAGAGTTTCATTGAACATGATTCATAATGAAAATTTCTATGAGATTTTATTTCACGCCATTCTGTCTTTTTTTCAGTGTTAACGATTCATTAACGACACATTTATGAATACACTCTCTTGCCATATGTCACGCTACCATACCTGTTATTTAAATTTTTCAAGCCATCATCAGTTTTGTAGCCACTGTCCAGTTATATCTCCAATTACTTAAAATTTACAACGATTAACTGGTTCAAATTTAGTTTCGTTACCTGACAGTATGTCTTCGAATTTTAACTATTTTCAACTTTCGAATAAATTGCCCATCTTTCTCGTTCAAATTTCTTGCTTTCTTGCATTTCCCTGATTTCATAGTTTCACGTCGCTATATTTTTTCCAGTCGACATTTTTTGGCTTTATAGACTTTTAGTTTGCACATCTGCCTTTGGAAATCTGAATGCCCCAGGTACATTTTGTCCTCCTTCTTTATCTTGCACTAGAATGCCATTTCTAATGTCTGATCGCAATATTTCAGACGAGCTACGATGATCTTGCAGTTTTTCCAGCTGTTTGTTTGTCGTCCTACTTTCCTAGTTCAATATATTCCTTATCACTGATTTAATATTCTATCATGCTTAATTTTTTATCCTTTGCTATGGGATAAAAAATGCTTTCTATCTCTCTTTTCCGATGCATCCCATGCTTTCTTTCTCACTCTTTTCAACTTTCTCTTGCCTTTTTTGGAAAATTCTTCATCATGTTTTTTACCAAGTTACTCATATTTTTTCCTATATAATTTCACCTATTATCTCCATATATGTTTATTTCTATTTACACATTATAAATTACAGCAATTTTTATGTTAGCCTCTCAGCAAGGCACCTTCCCCTCATACTTCCGTCTTCCTTGTCGTTTTTCCCTCGCGAAGTTTTTGCGTCCAGAGCAATCTGTAATTCCGGCAGCTCGTGTGTCGTCATCCTGTGATCACTCAAGTAGACGCAGTACGTCGCTGTAATTTTCTTCTGACGCTCTTCAATATTAGCGGCTTCAGAGAAACAGATGTTTCAGAATATTTCTTTTATATTCCCCTACATTTATTCACTTGTTTATTTCTAGCCGTACAATCTTTACCATTTCTGTTTATTTCCTGATATTCAGATTATACTTCAAATTACACTCGTTGAATTATTTTTTCCTAGAATCTAATAGTATATCTTAAATCATTAGCTATTTTTTAATCACTAAAATGTGGGTAATCATTATTTTAAGCATGTCATTGACATTTTTTGCAGAAAGCCATTGTTTACAATCGTAGACTTTATTTTTTTGTTAGATCACTGAATTATTCTAACTCACCAAAGGCTGTGACTGCCCACATTCCCTCAGTGTGTTACTCGTTCTTCATCTTGTGACATCCTTCTTTCCTCTCTCTATGCATTTCCATCATGCATTTTCGATCCACAGTAACTTGATGCTCTCTAAACTACGCCTACAGCTTGATTTTTTTGCATTAATTTATTTCAGTTTCTGCTTTTCAACTGAATTTCATATATCCTGCTCTTGTAATCCGTGTACCCGCCGTCGGTTGACCAGCCCTCAATCCTCAATCACTTCACCATATGCCACGCCGTCGCTTCAGTTGGCTACTTCTGGTTACTTTCTTCTCACTCCTCACACATGCCAGTCGAAGCTGCTGCTGTTGCCGCTGCTTCTTAATTTTCTCCTCGGCTCTGGCATTTGAAAATTTCCCTGGCGTCTTTCCTTGCTTTCTTTACGCAGAAAATTAATTGCTAGTTACTCTCCTCACTCTTTACAAATACAAATGAGAGCGATGTAGAAACTCTGATCTAAGCACTTTGAACTGATAACCTGAAACCCTTAAACTAAAATACGTATTTATTCTGTTTTTAATCAACAAAGCTGGAAGAAAGTGATGTTCCATTATTTGTCTATATATATATATATATATATATATATATATATATATATATATATATATATATATATATATATATAACCTCAATACTTAGTATACTTGCATCATTTCCATTGAATCCTGTAGCATTCAAATGTTCAGAAAATTGATTAGATGTATGCATACATTATTGTTAAACAGTTAGAATTTTGAAGAACTGTGATACAGATACTCTGTAAGCTTAATTTATCGTTTTCCCTTTAGTTCAGTTGAAATTGCAGTCTACATAAATGGAATTTTCGACCTTCAGTTGTTGAGCTGTCTGTATGCTGAAAAGAGCTGTTAAATTACAGTCAAGCTAAACATTAATAGTATTATTAGTATAAATATTAGCATTTTATAGACCGCAATTCCGTCAATTTTCTCTTCCGAAGTTTAAGCCCTAACAAAATTCCCCAATTTCACAGACAAATTATGAATTGTTTCTCTCGGTTTCAATGTCAACGTTGGTCGTAGTTGGCCAACCTTAGCGAATGGCCACATTTATTTCGATTAATGACACCGATGATAACTCATACGTTAACATTATTCTTCATGGAGGCTGCACAATAATTCAATTCATATGATTGCAGTAGACTAAATAGAATTAAATACCATACTTTTTCCGTACGAGGAAGTGACTTGAGGCATGGTTACTACGGAATGCTCTGACACGTCGGAGTGCGTGGAATCCTGAGCCTCAAAACGAATTAGGTTTTCGTACACGACGCTCTCTCGTCAATAGAAAATAGCCTGTATGACGCTGCTGTGTCTTGCATTTTTAAGCATAAGTTAACCTTCAATACAAGCTTACACGGTATTTAAAGGAATTTAATCTTAAGGTAAAATATTAATTGAGCTGCTGGTAATGACTACGTTATTTTACACTGCATTTTACGGTTAATTTTAATCAAGGTATCGTTAGTATTCTAGGTTCCTGACGTTGAATTCAACACAAGAGGAATGAAAAGAAAAGATCTCTTTACATGATTTGAATACCGTAGTATCGAAGTTTGGTCCTGTTTTGTATCAGTGATTGGCTTTCAGTCTCCCTGCATTAATTTATCGGAACTCCCATGATAATGAAGTTAAATCCTTATAATTTCCCTATAGTTTTCGTACGAAATAAAGGAAAAATAACACCGTTGAGCAAACATTTACCATTGAAATGTCCCCCGTAGAAGTCTTAGTAACTTAAATTTGCGATCATAGTCCATTTTCAAACAATGAATATAAATTTTGTTCATGCGTATATATATCCTTGTTGATATACATATTTTAAATTTATTCCCTTTAAAGTTGTTAAAAATGTATTTACAATGCTCA
This sequence comes from Trinorchestia longiramus, assembly GCA_006783055.1. NCBI lineage: Eukaryota > Metazoa > Arthropoda > Malacostraca > Amphipoda > Talitridae > Trinorchestia > Trinorchestia longiramus. Next base: position 451,684 of record VCRD01000032.1, on the reverse strand, counting down.
CTACTTGTAATTTGAACATTGTTTATTGTCTTCACAGGTACGTGTTGCTCATCAACGTACTGAGAAGTCCAGTTTTCCGTGAGTTAATGTTATTGCCATTCTTCGAGATGGTCTTAATTTATCTGCAAAATATATTCAAGCACGTTCATATTCTTTGCAAAGTAACATTTAATTTTCTTTGTTTTCTGTCTGCTTTAACTACTGCTACTCTTAACGTTTAATGGGATGCTCAATGCTAGCAGCTTCATCAGCTCTTTTTTTCTGTATGACAATAACGGCATATGTATAATTATGCTTACTATGTGATGCGTTTATATTTCGAAACATGGAACCAATATTATACCTTGTTTCAATTGTGGATTTATCATTGGATTCGCAAAAAATACAAAAAACGATTTCTGTACTTGTCCCTCGTTTGACAAAATTAATCGTAACCTGACCAAGCCTCAGTGTGTAAAATGTGTTTAGCTGATTGAAGCTTACGCTAACTGAAAGGATAATAATGCGCAATGCAACATTTTTGCTCTGTTACTGATAAAAAGATAATTTTAATAATATATGTTCAAAAACGGAGAAGAAACTGTTGAAAAACTACAAATGAAGCTGTAACGTGGGGAAATGAATATGCTGCGCCTGCAATTTTTTTAGAACAAAACTGCGTTGTTATGTTCATTTTAGTCAGTACTGTGGCTACAGGGAGGATGTAGGGCACAACATGGGGACAAGTATAAGAACACAAAACGCGTGTTCTGAGATTCGTGTCATAACAAAGCGGCACTGTGCCGACAAGGCTGCAGTTGCCTGGCTCCAGCACATGGCTTCTGTGCTTGCTTCCTCTCTCTCTTGTCTGCACTCGACTCAGCTTCTTGTGCAACCTGATTTGCATGAACCTGTCTGTGTTCAACCTTCGGTGTGAGCCACTTTCTGATTTAGGGTAAAAAAGCAAGTAGCCTAACAACGACCCATAGATGAAATGAAACTGTAATGAAAAATAATTCAGTTGTAACACATATTACTCTAGTGATTGAACTTGAGAGAAGAATATATGAATAGATAGATTCAATTTATGAGCAGTTAAAAGTGAGGTATATAAAGCTGGTGACTTGTTACGAAGAGGAAACGAATGTGGGCAGGTTTAGCGAACGCAGAGAAATGTTTTAATCTGGACAGAAAAAATGACGCAAAATGTGCCCAGAACTTGAAGTGAAGTACTTTAAAATGTGATATAATACTGATGGTGGCTGGCGACTTTTTGAATTATTCCCATTGTAGCATAAAATGTTGATTTTTCGAAGGACTGAAAAAATATAATGAATCACCTTGACTTGGCTATACCAAGTTTGCATTGAACATGTTCTTAAGATAAAGGTTTTCTGAGACGTTCATGCAAAAAATTTGTTTTCGTAATTTTCGAGTACACAAACAACAAATATTACAAATATTACTAATATTTGTAAAGATCATGAATTACTAATGGTCATGATTGTGCACAACATTATAGATCCATGTCATGTATTGCTGCTACTTCTGACGATGAAAACACTGGCAGATATTTATTCTCACCCATATCTTATCTGGTCTATAATACGACTATCAAACATGGTGCACATGTGTTAGAGCTATAACTTAGTTTGCGTCACGTTAATAGATTTAATAATTCGAAAACCTTAAAATATTCTGTGGTACTTGAAAACCTTCTTAAACTTAAGTGATCGGCAATAATATATCGGATTATCGTTGCACTGAATTTCTTGCTAACCTTCACCACAAACGGGAACAATTGCTTTACCTTTATATAAGGTACCACCTCGGTCCAGAATTCTGGATCACCTTCAGCGACCCTCATCATCCTTCCTTAAAAGTTTTAACGAGTTGTGTCCAGGAAGAGCCGTCGCTATGGCGTCAAGCTGTCATTTTTATCTTAAAACCACTGCTGATTAGACAGATATTCACACTGAACAATTCTTCTTTACCCGTGTTGTTGAACAGTTCAACCGTACTAAATATTGAGCCCGGCAATTAAGAATTTCAACTCGTAAAAATCAGTTCCTCATATTTGTAAATGAGTTTTAACATATATCATCTCCTATTAAATTGAATTTTCATAGTATATTTCAGCGAGCTCTATGTTCAATTCGAAAACTCTCAGCGAGAACTATAATCCTTTAATAAAACACAAGAGGCCATCTACTTAAAACTTTTAAAAATAAAGTCATTAATAAAAGCAAATAAGTTTTGCTCTCTTTTTTTGAAAATATTGAATTAAACTATTGAATTTGTCCCACGTTAATGTGTGTTTTTATGCCACTTTAGTATTTGCACATAATTATATAATGGAATAAGTATTGAATCTTTGGATTAGATAATAAAACAAACAAGTTCGTTTATACTACCCTAAGAGTCCCTGCGGATGGACATCCATAGTTCCTTACCTACTTTCTACTTCTATTAACTGAACTGCGATAGCTGCTCAAGTCGTGTAGAAAAATCCCAGTCATTTCTGTAAATTCTGAAATCTTTTCAATTTATTCAGTGTTGGTGTGCAATCCACGAACCAGATCCAACGAGATGGTTTTCAACAGACTTTTCTTTGCTAGAAGGAAATCAAAATAGCGAGCATGCTTCTTTAATTCACTTTCATCAGTAAAAACTTCCATACTTCTGACATCATACATTTCGAAATTTCAACACATGTTACTGATGTTTTTTAACTTTTTATACAGACATTCTACTACACGGGTATAATTTTATCCATTTTTTTAAAAGATAGCGATTCATTAGTCAAATGTTGAAATGCATTGAAATACAAACTTACTTACATTGTTAATTTAATAATAATTAATCATATAAATAGTAATTTACTAGATATAATGAATAATTAACAAATCTAAGGTTGAGCTGTGTTTGGCAAGCCAAACTGCAATACCTGATGAACAAATCCTTTTCTGGATTTGTTTGAAAATTTAAAAAAGTGTCCCAGTGTTATCCATCCCACATTTTGCCCTTTCATTCCCCAGAAAGTGCTCTCAGAGCTTCACATCATCACTGATCGCTTACCTCCTTCTCTTTTCAGAAGCTATTTTACGATCATTCAATACAGGAGGCGGATTTTTCCTTCTAGTCCATTTTTCACAGCAAGAACGGTATAAGTTAGCGGACCGGAACTTTGAAGTTGCAATACAAAACATTTTTTAAAAGGTTTTGATCGTTCGGTGAATGTTGTGATGGGTGTTCTTACGTTACTATTAACTGGGACATAGATAATATATGGCTGGTTTTACTCATTAAACTCTGCCGTGGATGATATTTTGCGAAAATAATTCTAATATGAATTTATTTATACTCTGTGCTAAAACATATTGGAATTATTGCTATTGTGAAATCTAAAAATGAGCTGTGTTTGGCGAGCCAAACTGCAATAAACGTGTTGCATCCTTCCGTTTGTCACATTCCATCAAGGCGATTCTAATTAAAAAGAATATCGTTACACGAGCGAGATGCCAATGATTTCAGGTATGACTCATTTGCAATAGCAAAATGAACTAAATCTGCTCATATTAGTTGCACCAAGAACGTTGAGTATAATTCTACGAGCAATTTATTATGTATAATTTGTTTCAAATGTCTTGCCAATCAATTTACACTCGTCTGCTCATGTCATCATGAAATGCTTAGTCTAGAATATTTTACAAATGCTTTTAAAAATTGATCACCAACAAAGATCTCGCTCTTACGGTGATTAAGCTACATGCAGTGATGTTTACATCCATTGTAGAATAAAACTTGAACTCACTAGAAATGTGTTTATTATGTTTTACATGAAAGCAGTCATTTAAATTAATGATTCTGTATCGTCTGAATTGATTAGAAATTAATAATGTATGTTCACTGCTAATTTCCTTTAACTTCAATGAAATACATCTGTCTCAAAGTATCCAGACAACTTACCTCTTCGACGTATAAATTATTGAACTTACGTAGGTACATTGTTAGTAGGTATACATGGCTTAGTAGAGTTCACGGCGCGTTAGTGGCATACCAACAGTACGTCAGTCCGACAGATGCAAAAATTAAAGTCAGAGTGTGTTTTAAAAATAAAATGAACAAATGATTCTAATGTTCTATTTCATTTCACTTAAGATCGCCATGTAAATCATTCATCTTCAAGTTCATAAATAACTGTACAGAGAAAAATTACTACGGTGGAAGTGTTAGTTTGATTTTTCACTTTATATGTTCAGATTTATTTTACTAGATTTCAGATTAGGCTTTAAGTTGTCAGAGTGCTGCTACCTGCAACTGACGTAAGTTTTGTGTTAAATGTTGAGCTTTTAAGTTGCCCTGATTGATGCACACATTTGTTTAATTTAAAAATCTGAATGATTTAAACATCTGACGAAATCTCATCTTATATGAACAATTATTTTGATTTGAAAAGCACAGTAATTAAAATATTAAAGAATGGCGAACACCACAAAAACTTGGTTCAATATAATTCCAGTCCAATACCATTTTAGTGTAGAGAAATTTACTGATTTATTGCCTTACAATGACAATTTTTTCTCTGCCCTCACGCAGTCAGAAGTCCCGTAGAAGAAGTTCCGCTCGTTGCCTCACTTTTCTCCACCAGAACTCGTTACAGGCACGTAACCTGCGAGTAGCTGGGCGCAGAGACGGCAGTTCAGTATAGTAGTAACGCTCTGATAACATACCGTCGTGTTACTTCAACCATTTTATGAGCCTCGTTTTATGTTCGCTGATTGCAGAGAAATGAATTGATTTGTTGATAAAGGAAGCACAGTATTAAGCTAAAGATAATTCAATCACAATTTTAAGCTAATGAAGTGCCAAACAAACGATTGTATACTTGCATAGCAAAAAATCAGGCATTTCTGCTGCTAAAAAGAGAGAAATTATCATAATAGGGGCTCACAATGATTTAATACATAGCAATCTATCGTGTTGTCTTAGATTTCAGTGACAAAAACGTTCATATTAATATATCCTTTGTGGAGTATCCAACTTAACATTGCACTATAATGTCTACAGTTGCTGCAATGATTATTTTTATTACTTTCGCTTGGAAAGCACGTAAGCTTCTGTTTGCCATGCATTCTGCTATTTGCATCAGTGGAAATTATTTTACTATCTTTCTAAACGGAAAACACGGAATGAGCTATAATGCCCCTCACAGTTAAAAGTAAAGTTAAAATTAGATCCATTTTAAATAAGTTCCAGAGTTTACAGTTATAGTTATCGTCTAAGGAGTTTTCGTAGTGTGATTCTGTTCCACTGCTTACTGCGGTAGAAATTTGATTGCTAGAATAAGAGATTTATCCTAAAGCCGGCAGCAGCGTGTCTCTGGCTGTGAGGAAGGAAGCATGAAGTTCTGTTTCGTGCGTGAAGGATGAGTTCGACGGTCACGGCAAGCTGACATGGCTGGCATGCTCTTAAGTGTTCTTAAAACGTCACTTTCATGCTGTGTATTAATGAAGTGACACACTTTATAGAGAAAGTGAGGCCCTCTGTAAATGGAGTGATGCTTTAGGTTGAGTAGACTGCCGTCTCCTTTCCTAGGAAATGACATGTAATGTTAGGGACATAACGTCATGGATGTTAGTTTTCGAACATTAGTGCTCTATTATGTGTGGCTGGTGGCAGTCTTATTACAGTCAAAATAATTTACCGTTGTAACTCTCAACGCTAAGAAAGGAGAACAAATTCTGATAAATACTTATCTTCTTGTTTTTTACAGTATCTAATTGATACCTTTACAATCTAAGGAAACGAAAGCAAAATAAGGTGGAAAAAGGAGTGAAGTGAATGTTACCAAGTGAACTTCAGTTTTTGAAATAAAATTTTTGAGTTCTCCTACGATGCTGATGAGGCAATACTCAAATCTAAACAATTTCAGAGGCGTCATACGATGCAGGTGTAACGTTAGCTAATAACCTTACAAAATTCATTTATGTTCTCGTACAAGTGCATAATGTACTAAAGTTCATTTCAATGGATATAAGTACTCAGTTTGGAAGTGATTTATCTTGTTTTATCAGGATTTAACAAATTTAATCCACATTTTCATAACAATCAAAAAAAAGCTGTAAAAAGTTTGGAAAAGTTCTTCATCAAGGGCAATTGAAGTAAAGATTCCACTGCATTGCAATGCCTGAATATGAATGGTAAATTACATTAATCTTTACACATGTTTGTTAACTCGAACTTAGGCGAACTAATAAGAAGAGAAAGCGTGTCATTTTTATAAATCACTAATATAAAACCGAATATTGAAATACAATTTGATCAATAATTCAATGGAGATTCTTGTATACTTTGATGATCGCTTTATTAGATTTGTAGCCGCAGGAGAGTCTTGGAGTAACTGAAGAAACTGCTCATGGTCATGAAGGGAATATAGAGCCTCCTGATTGATCTGAGAGACGAAGCATGTGCCATGAAACTGCGAACCAATTGATGTCTGAGGGCGTGACGAGCGTTGTTCTCCTTCCATTCTGTTGGTGATGAGAGACGTTAGAAAGTAGCAGGTGAGGTGTGTTGTCTGCAAAATCCTTTAGGGGTTACCGTAATTTTCTCCTGGTCATTTTTCAAGAGCTTTCTCTGGTTGCGCTCAGCATCCGTCTGCGCTTCGCTAGTCTGGCGTGACAATGTCCCTGGTGCAGAGCCCATGCCAGCTAGCGCTAGCCTTCCTATATCATGACTTCAATCATTGCTATACATAAAATTCTGGATTATCACTCGTTCATGAGGATTTACAACCGATGAAGTGTAGTCCAAAATATTTTTAAATTATTAGGATCTTTGATGAGTCGCGGAAAAAGTAGATGACTAAAAACGATAACATAAGTATAGCAAAGGCCTATACGTACTCCAGCTTTAGCTCTAGAGCCGGACAATAAATTACAGAACTAAAAACATAAGCTATTTATTGAACAGTTGTTTTAATTTTAGTAATGAGTGACGTAACTGGTATTCAGAGGTAATGATAGAAGTTCTTTGCTCCCTGTTACTAATTTTTTAACATTCATCAATTGGAAGCTAAATTTTAGTGTGAACAAATGGTTTTTTACAGAGCATTGGAGCGATTTGACTGGTTGACTTCCGCATGCTGACACTGTCTGCACTCGAGACGTTTTCTTCCATTTAATTTATATCTAGAATCATTATAAATATTGAGCTGGTATGGGAAAAAGAGATCAAGGAAATCATAAGTGATACATTCCATACATGAAATTAAAAATAAACGACTGGAGTGTTCATATTTTAAAATCAGAGAAGTAGCATTTCCCTTCCGATCATACATTTAGTTTTCAGATCGTGTTATGATACTCAGATTTTCTTGTCAAAACTCCTATAAATTCAGAGTTCTAACTCATAATAATGCGTTGTGTGTTTTATAATGCACTTTTTTATGAATGCTGATATTATTATATAAAATAATGATTCTTTGATCTATCACTGACTGTAAATGGAATTGACAGCACAACTTTGTAAAAAGAGTTGAACTCGCATATTTGCTTCGACATCTAAAGGATGTTTTAATAATCAGTAACCTAATAAGACTCATTTTGTCATTTTCCTTATACCTATAATTTGTCCATATTCGATAACAATTCTTTTAAATCTTAAAAGAGCTGCAGTTTAACTAGAAACGTGTGAAGTAGCTCAAGGAGTGAGCTTTTGTTTTTGCTTCCAATTTTCTCGCGGACTTGCGTTTTACCAGACAGTCAAGTTTTGCCACTCTTCCTTCAAAACGTCCAGATTTCTCTCTTCAGCCCGAGAAACCATGTGCTCGTGCCAGGTTGACGAACAACTTACTAAGAACGGTGTCTTGCTTCACAAAATTGAGTCCACACAAAGTTTAGTATGCTCATGTATACTAGTATATGTCACAAATTGGTATCAATAAAAATGACAAATCATGCTGGGGACGCCAGGTATTGAACCTAGTGCACTGTGTATACATTTGTGTTAAATGTATGGGAATTATTATGTAAAGACATCATTTTAGTAAAGCTTCATTTACCGGTACTTTTTCCGAAAAAAAGCGAGAGAAGTACCCGATTATGAATATCACTTGACTAGTCTTAGGAACTGATAACCTTTTTAGACATTAAAAGCACTACTGTTTCTGTACTTTACTTTTGTTAACCATCTGTATATGTGAAATTGCATGAAAACCTATAACCACTAATGAATCATTTGAACCTTGAATTTCAAACATTTTGTTCCGATAGAATAATTTAAATTAATTTTGAAGTCTTAGTACTAGTAATTGTGGGTTTTACTTTTGAGAAACTAATTCCCAAAATTTTTGCTGTTTTCGAACATGTTCCTTGCAAATTCATGGAGTACATTAATTATTAATTAATGGATTAATTCATGGAGTACATAAATTATTAATTAATGGATTAATTCATGGAGTACACACTCAGCCTCTGTTGGCTTCCGCTAGGGTCCTCTTTTCTGGCATAATAATTGTGTTATTTCTAATATAACTCTCTAATGATAAAAAATCACACCTCAGACCAGTAAACTTTCGATTATTCCACACAATCCGTAAATATTCACTTCAAAAATGAATGGAGAATACGTCATCTGTTTTGCTGAATCCATTTTGTTAATGATTTGAAACAGTGTTCCATCATTAATTATATATTCAAGTTGTGCCACACCCAAACAATGTATACATATACTTCATTTACACTGAAGTAGATCTCTGTCCATATCTATTCTTGTTCGTTAATTTGTTGCAATTTTCAAACTTTTGAAAACTTAATTTAGTCATTGAATTTTATAACGAACCATGATACTTTGTGTGCTCTGATGATTCCATCGGTTAAAAAATTTAGTCATATTACTATTAAACCAAGATTTATTTCACCTTGAGCGATATTTATGCTGCCTATGACTTCTGCTTCCGTTTTATTTCTTAGAAACTGAAGAACAATAAGTGATCTACTTTTCTCTAAGCTAACTGTAAACAAATGGCTGGTTTTGTCGTCTTTATTACTTTACCGATGGAGATTTTCTTTTCAATGCAATTCCTTGAAAGCTTTGCCGCCGGTGCACTTTCCTTTAGACACTCCCTCGCTCTCACTGAACAGCTCCCCTAGCCTTAGGCATCTCTTGCTCCACTTATGTAGCAAAGAGCTGACTTCTGTCCAAGCTTTTGCTTTCGGTGTATACGTGCTGTTCACCTGTGGTTTTGGAGGGCAGTTGATTGCGTGTACTAGTATTAATTGTGGGACGAACTTTCGGCAGTATATAATATTCTTCAAGGTAAGTTGTAATGTGTATGCGCTCATCCTTAGTTGAAACACTCTGCGTCCTGCTTTTCGTGTGAAGTTACGTCAGCATTCAAACCTCGTAACTATGAGAAAAACTATGGAAAGTTCAGAACACGCCACTGTTTCGTACATGGGATGAAGCCCCTTGATATAGTCATATGAAAATGCAGCCCAGCTATGATGAGCTACTAAGCAAAGCCTAGAAACATCTTAGTGTGTACTCAATAAACTGCATAATCTGCAAGCTATAGAAGCATGAAAATTTTTGAAACTTGTGCCATTGGGAACTGAATTAGTAATGAAAACGGAGCTGCTTATGTACCCCAGACAAAGTAGCTACTTGACTGGATGGCAGGTGGTCGATGGATGGAGCACGCGATTGACTCGCAGGCACAATAATGTCTGAGGAACTTAGACTGAGCAATTAAGCCTGAAAAAGTCATCGCTGGCCTCATTGGCAGCGCTAAATACCATTTTGGATGCACTGATCTTGTGTTAAGAACGCACCAAGAAGGTGAAACTTTAGACTTATTTTTGGATATTTTGTTTTGCTTTCGTTGTTAATGTGGCAGGTATGCTGATACCACAATGTGCGAAACAAGAATAACACGTGCCTTCGTTATTACAATGGGAATCGTATTTAACCTCGTAAGTGATGTAAAATTATCAGGATTAGAAAACTGTAACATTTATTCTCTGTGCGAAATCAATCGCTAGTTTTATTATGAAAGAAATTTAAGAAATTTTCATGAAAGTAATTACAAAGTTAAACATCTATGAATACTAATAGTGTTAGTTTTTATCACTCCATACGAAGACTGAAATTCTTAAATTTAAAAAAGTCGAACATAGAGTCGATGTCAATTTTGAACATGCCTTTCAAAATATGAAATCATGAACGTTCTGGGGTGCAAACAAGATAAGTTACCGAAAAATTTACAATCAAAAGCACATTAAAGTTTTTAGAGTTATGAATAGCGGCAAGGAAAGTTTGACCCAAAGCAAATGATTCAAAACTTTTCTCCTGGTTTTGAAGCGTGCTGTGCAATGGCACAAACATCAATCTTGGAAAATTCAAACAAATAATATGGCAATAATATAATTTTCCATGGCGACACTTGACTCATTTTGTCAATCCTGTAAAAGCTTTCTCTTCTCTCTCCACGGACATGTACGTTATGATACACAATAGAGCAATATATATATATATATATATATATATATATATATGTACATTATTGCTGGTGTAAAAGATGATCAAATGGAATGTTTATATCGTAGAGTGAAACTTTAGCCGCTTCTTACGGTCATCCCTATGATAAATACTAACGAAAAGAATTCCAATACATGTATAGTTAAAAATTTTTAGACATTAAAATTTGTTTGCTATTTCAATATTACATGTACCTTAATTGATCCTTATGTATTCCTGAAACTAAAATTAAAACACTTTATGCAAGCACGTTGTCAATGTACATTCATATCACCTTAAAGCGCTGAAGACCTTACTGTTTTGTCGAAGATGTTTTATGGCAACCTTTACGCGAGACTTTGTCTTGTGAACCCCTGCATGTAAATACCTGATTCCCTTTAAAGGATGCCATACATCTTGTCGAAACTTATCATTTAGATTTCCATCTCCTCGATTAGTTTATTCCATTTTAGACATGGGCCAAATTGTGAGCAATGAAATGAAAATCCCTAGTTAATATTTTACAGCTTCTTAAAAAATATAGATTCATAATTTTGCAACCTTTATTCCTATTCTAACCCCATTTTAATCGGCAAAGTTCTATTCAATTTTTAGATTTGCGTCAGTGCAACCTTTATGCCGTGTACATTACTAAAGGATGCATAGAGTGAATCTAAAAATGCTTTTAATTTAACTTCATATTAAATGGTATCTGCTTTATACTACTCTTTTATTCATTTTTCCCTCACAATCATGAAAGTTGCTGCTTCCAAGACTTCAACGCAAGCTAGGTAAAATATTCTTCAAAATATTTTCCCTCACTTTCTGTACAAATGATCAAAAATTTCTAACTCTTTCTTTTTAAATTAACTTGTCTAATATAACACATTTCTCCACTGGTATTGCTCTCAAACGCAAAGTGAAATCAGCCTGCAAAAAAGTTTCCTATACACCGAATCAAATAATGTAGATTGAAACGGTGAGTATTTTATTTTTGTTTCCAAATATTGTTTAAGTAAGCATATGCACAAAACGCATTAGAAATACTCTACGTAAAAATGTATCAGAGCCCGAAAATGATTTAGTTAGACTACCTTACGCTCCTTGAGTTTACTCTCTAATTATTATTTCTCTAGTTTTGAGGATGAATACACACTATTTGAATGATTTTTGATTAACAAAACATTACCTCAAGTTGGTTTTTTGTTTTGTTTCAATTTCCACTGGTTATATGTACAAGAAAATTGTGCTAGTTTTAATAACTCCTACGAGACTGACAGTGAAAGAACTTCCTGTCGACGACTCTGCATCCATGACCTCAGCTCAGCAGCGCTGGACTCCACTTTTTGCTTCGCTTTTAATTCAGTTGACCTAATTCTGCTGCGAGCACTCATTCCACAAGCCAATTCCATTCTTCCCAGCCTTCAATGTTACACCGAGTGCGAACGATTGTCCACTCATAAACAATGCACTTCCCACCAGCTACTGATTGGTCCACTGGATCGGAAGTAGGACGGAATTGAAATTTGTGATTGGCTAACAAAACTTGTTATGTCAACTTTTGTGTTACAGAACAATATGTCAGTGCACAAGAATTCTTGCTGCAGATTTTCCCATTGTTGAGTATATATTAATATATACTGTGCGAACTAATGTACTGTTCATTACATAATAATATACAAGGTACAAACTCAAGAAATATCGTTCTGATATGTATTCTAAGACAAACGTCATGCAAAAGACTAACCTTCTTATTACAGACGTATCATGTTAATTATACACAACACGCATACGTGTGTGAAAAGAGAATCAGCCTTTAATGTGAGGAATTTCTTAGGATATATTTTTAAGCGTTATTTCCTAAGTTTGTTGCTCAATTTTAATGTAAAATTTTTCTTATTGAAAAACATTGATTTGTGTATAGATATTTCTGCAGCAAACACTTCCAAGCGTCACCAACATATGTTTTCAACTCTATTGACACAGATTCAAATGTACGAATTGAACTATATACATATATCTACTCTTATTTTGCTAATTTTAATACTTTCAATTTCCAGTTGTTGCCTGAACTATATTTAGTTTCTCGATCATACCTATGTTGTAGAGGAATGCATGGGTGCTTTCATACGTACTCAAATTTGTGATCATGAAGAATAACAGTTCAGACTCACCAGAGTTGTGTTCCAGCGCTAGCGCCCTTGCGGCACGTATAGGTAGTCACTCACCCACTCATGAGTGAAATGAAGTGCTTTTATTCGAGGTCGTTGATTGCCTCCACTTACAATGATTTATGAGGTTGTAATTATGTCTTGCATAGCATTGAGTAAACTTTGCTGAAATATGCTCTTCTTCGGGAGGTTTTTCCCTGATTGGGATTGGTTTCTACACTTGACTGCGTTGGTATGAATAGCCTTTTTAGTCATTGAGGCAAGTAACACGGCTTGACTAGCTACTTGAACGCTGCTTCAATACTATCAATTGTAAATTATGAATGAATTTTAGCCCAATTTTTTTTTAGAATTGAATTTGTTATTGTTCAGGGCTCTCCTACGTTGAAAAATTATAATTACCGGCAATGATTGAAGCAAATAATTCTACACTAAATTTTATCAGTCAAATTGAATTTCATTTATCCTACTTACCATTGTTTTCGTGCACAATTTCTGTTAACATCCTTTACTGAAGTGAGTGAAACATAAATGCATAAACCTTCCACTTATGGGATTTATTCATCCTAAACCAGAAAAATGATCAAAAAGAGTATATGTATTAGTAGAGTTTCTAGTTAAAGAAAGGAAAGCAAGATAAAAAGTGTTCGGTACTTTATGCTCGTTTCTTAATTTTCATTTTCAGTTCTGATGCTAACAATTCTCGTATCATTTCTTTGCTTGTATCATTTGTTACTGTCACTCAAATTCCATTAGCATCCTCAAAGAAGTAGGCACCAATTGTTCTGAAACTAGTCATGCCGCTCCAGACAGAAACTTTTTGTGCTTGAAGAGGCTGCTCCTGAATCATTATGGGGTTTCACTGCACCAGAATTGGCAACTTTCTTTATTAGGATGCCCAGTAATGTGAAAATAAACATCATCAAACATGATTAGGACAGAAGTAACAGTCGGATCATTTCTAATCCCAGTAATGAGGACGCAAAGTTTCTTCTTTTTCACATGGAGTGCAAAATTTAATTTTTTTATGTAATTAAACACAATAAAAGCCCTGATCTCCTTTTCACTGCTACATATAAGCTACTTCCATAATTTTACTAGTTTTAAGTTATTGTTGTTCAAAAATGCACAGTCACGTTTTGGCCACTCATTAAAATCAGATAATAAATCGATTATTAACTTATGTAACATCGATTGTTGATCGTTCGTGCAAGTGAAAATATTCTATATCCTTCAATCATTTCACGATCAGTCACTAATTAGGATGAAAAATTCTTCCATATGGAATTGAGATATATGCATGGATATCTACGTTGTTCTCTCTTTTGTGTCAACTACATCTTTTTCTTTAACTTGTTGCTGATGTGTTCAGGCCTGAAAATGCTGTCCGTACAAATACAACTTCCCAACGCTGGAGCCAAATAAATCGTTTTGAGCGATATAATTTAGTGTTGATCGCTGTTACCAATTTCTTATTTAAACAATATGAAGCTTCATAACATTCATAACAATCATGACATTTACTTGATTCGATCAAGTGTTTCTAACTCAGTCTAATGCATGTATAAACATTCTGTAACTCGAAGATAGGAACTGTTAGACTAATGACATTTATTTAATTTATTTGGCGATCCCATAATGGGATCAGATCCAACATGACTTAGAGACGCAACGGAGATTAGGTCATTCACTATATATAATGACACTTGAACACTTGCTTCTTTAAATATTCATCTCTGAACAAAGAACACATAGTATTAAGCCATTTAAGTGTAGATTATAATTTTTCAACATTGATGCGTAAATACTGCTATCGAGTTCCTTCATTTAAATACGCTGTCAATCACATCTACGAAGGAACATGTCTGACGAATCAAATTAAGACGGAAGGAGACTCGCAGAAGTCAGGAATGTCGGGGGTGTCGTTGTCAGCAGTAAAAAGCTGTTCATTGGGAGTGATACTAAGGCCTACCTGACGGTAGTGGGACCATTGTTGGCATCATAATCTTTGCATTTTCTTGCCTGCGTACGACTAACCTTTATATTAATCGTTGAAAATATTCATGGCTGTCCCTGAACTGATACTCAATATTGCTCATGAATTTTCATGACTAGTCATATCAGTAATCTCGAGCTACCGCGCTCATTTACCATCAAGGGAGCGCAAATCTCATTTTCCTGTGGGAATTCAGTATCATATGAAAAAAATCCTTTAAACTAATGGAATGTTATTGTGTGTATTTACCGTACTTCGTGAATATGCTGCGAGCAGTTGGCACACGCCTACGTGCACGAAACGATGTGTACTCACCAGTCACCACCTTTGAAAGTTGAACGCGTAACTGACTTGAGTGTTCTTAACTCAGAACTGCAGAGTGCCTGCAGTTAAGAACTGTGCGCAGGAACGGTTAATGTACGGCAGGTCACACAAGGGCCAGAGGTCAAGGGCTGAAGTGCATTTCAGCGCAAAGAGGAGAGCCGCTCTTCTCAAGTTTAGAAAATGGGAGGAAAAGAGGAGAAGAATAAATGAGGTGAAATAGATTTGTGAAGAAATAAAGCTGGTGAAATAGAAAAAGACATGCAATTAAAGAAGGAACGGTAAAGGAGAATAAAGTCACTCACTGTTCACTCAATTTAAATATGTTGTTCCAGTAATCATGGCAATAAATCATTTGATTATATCGACCAGAAAAATTAGCATCTCCTTGCAAAAATGACACCTAACTATCGACTAGGATTCAACTTTCAGGTCCCAATAGAACTTTTGGAAAATAGAAAAGTTATAATAAGATTTTATTTCCTTTAATAAAAGGCTCCAAGTCGAATGCTTCTTAGTGAAGAGCACATGAGCCAAGCAGCGCTTGTACGACGCTTACTACAACCAGTCTCTTGCTCTCAGTTTTCTTAAATTCATCGTAGTTGTACCAACAAAAATTTGCTATAAATTATATTCATTGTGGCATCCTTTCCAGCTATATGATTTGAATTAATTTTTTTGAATTAAGAGTCCAATTATTCATCTAGGTTTCACTTCATTGTATAGCTGGATTTCGAAGAGTTCTGATAAAAAGAAAATATAACTCTCATGAAAACAAAAAACCCTGAAATTAGCTTCATATGAGCGATAAATGTTCAAAAAATATGTTTTTCTAGAGCACGGTAATGTATAAATTAACCCAGATCGTTTTACTGCATTCAAATGACAATTGTCAGTCAACCAACATAATAGAATGATCAAATTTTTACAACGTCGACTCCTGACTATTATATTATACACCCAAAAAAAAATAAATTCACTTTCGTTAGAACTGATACAAGCTCTGACTGTGAAATGTGTCATGATGAGATATTGTAGAGACGCTAGAGGACACTGTGTCCTCTCCAGCACTACATTTCGACTCAATTACATACTAAATGAACATATCGTTCTGTATAAACGGAATAAAATTACAAAGCGTGCCAAACGAAAGCCAGTACACGAAATCCATCGACAAGAACAGTGGTAATCTTGTCTTGCTCATCAATAAGTGAGTCAACAAAATAATTTTCAACCGACAGCTGGAAACCTCATCTTTTAAGTCATTACCAACGTGACAGGAAAACAAATTCACAAAGTCAACTATTCCAGAGAAAACTGTTGGACAGGATACAACTTCAAAACAGAGAAAAATGACGTCAATATGAAAGGCTCTATTTTCAACGATAATTTTACAGCAGCTTTAATCGAATGCTAAACCACAACGTTTGAGAAATGAGAAATGCTAAACCACAACGGTTTGATTGGATGGAGTGAAATTAAAGAGCTGAACAGATAAAAAAATTACTTGCGTGGGTATAAACGTTATAAATCAATCAGTGTTCTAGAAAACCATTATGAACATCGTGAATGTTCCGGAAGAAAATTACTGAAGTAAAACAAGTGCACTTTCTCCGTGAACTGCTAAAGGAAAAACGATCCATAACCTAGGAAATTATTAGAGGAATAGTTTAATTTGAAACTATTGTTTCCTATTGTAGTGTATTTATGAAAACGCATTGCAAGCAGTCGCGGATTCCAACCATTTTTTCAGGGTCGGTACAAAAGTCGTTGATGAAGCATATAATTCCATCCCTAGCAAACCTGCAGCTTTGATATAATCGATTCAGCAGAAAAGTCGAAAATTCCATTTTCCATTTGGAAAAGACATGCAATGGAACAAATGGAACATTCATTTTTTTCATCGCCTGAAGAATATGTTAGTCGAGAAAACTAGTTCATTAGTAATGCACTAGGCATCAGTAATGCTGTACCGCGTTTTTGTTACTGCAGAGAAGTCTGGTCAGATTCATCTAGATGTTTTCACGTAAATGTTTTCAAATCAAAGATTGTAACCTTCAGGTGTTTGGAAAAGCAAATGTGGGGTTCGAATTTTCTAGAGTGATAAGTTTTCTTTCCTCCTTAGCTTACCACTTTAGAATACCACTTTTCACCTAAAAAAATACATTGACGACGAAATTCAAATCTTAAACGATTTGAGGAGTAACAAGGGAAGTTTTAACTTTATATAAATGCATGTGCGCGTACAGCATATAAGTATACGTATTTTCAGTATTTTTCTGCATGTGTTTCTATGTATATTACGTACGTATGTGCGTATTGAAAATTGTTTCAAATCACTGAGTCGTCGACAATTTGATTTAGAGCATAGTTTCTTAAACCGACTCGTAGTCTTTAAAAAGCACCTTGTTTATTATGTAATCGTGATGCTCATATGTCAATGATACAAGATGTTGTTTGAAAAGGAGTGAATGTGAGGCATTATAACCTTCTATTTACTATAACTCTATTTTGGATCTATTCGTCTCTCATTCTTGATAATTCTTGGCTTGTTTAATTTTCCACTCTCATTTTATGGTCACTTTCCCTCAACTATAACTTTTGAACTCAAAGCAAGTGTGATGAAGTTTTCAATCAATTATAATAATAATGACAAATTTAACTATAATCACATCACACTGAACGATTGACCAGAAAATCATAATTAGCCGCTTCAAGTTTCCCTCTGATTTGAATATTTAATTTTAAGATGTTAGCCATTCTGTTAAAAACAGAACTGTGGTAACATGTGTTATATTTGATTTTTCTCGGAATGACAAACTATTTCAATTTCTGGGTATTTTTCTTTTCTAGCTGTACTACAGAAGTTAAACAATAAGCATCGCCATCACGAGTATATTACAAGCTATAGATTATTTATTCCATAAGGATTTTATTAAAAGGTATTTCAAGAACCGATGTTGCGTCATTTTTTGTAGAATTTCCATTAAAAATGCATTGTTTTTTCTTCTTTCGTGCATATGCAAATTGCTGAAGCGCTACTCCTAAAGAAAGTCTGTGTCTAATTGGTCAATCAGCCGCCACCAAGAAATTTATGAAAGCTTGCTGATTGGGATAGGGAAGATTCGTTACTGAAAACAAACAGCACGAAGATACTCAAATCAAATTTGAATAAAAGAAAGAGAACATACTTAAGTTGACCTTTTTATTAAAGACACCTAATCATTGCTTATAGAATTTTGTGAGTTATAAGACAGAAAATGTTAATGTAGGAAAAAATGTCTCACACTAAAGAAATTTCTGTCCGACAAACTTGGTCACTGCTGATACACGGCAGTTTTGTAATTCTGGTAGTTATTAACTTGTTTAATTATCATAGTCTTTTCCTGTTTTACGTTGTGTCAGTACAGTTCAGTACACACAACGTATCAGTACAGTTACTGAGTGATCTTTTTTACTCAAAGTATTTCTTCGTTAGATATTATTAAAAGTATTCTTCAGTTTTAAAAATGTCAAACGTACGCATTGATGTCCCAGGTGTTTTGTGAGTTACAGCCTTAGTGTTTTACAGAGTTTCCATGAGATATTGTTATTAGCTTCTCAAATATCAATATAGAGGTCTAATCGGCTTTTTCTAAAGCAAAAAGACAACTATATGCCTATAAGCATGGAAAGTGTACATAAAGTCAAACATATATCCACGCGCTCAGATTTTAGGCAATGTTCTTGTACTAAATTGTCACCAGTTGATAAATACTTCGATTCGACAATAATCAGCTGCCTCTGCAGACTAGACGGCATACTCCTAAGGAAAGAGAGTGGGCGTTACTGAAAGGATTCGATCAGAGTCGTCAAACGCCTTTTTCGAAACTTTTGCTTAGAAATGAGAGCACATCGATTGGGACCTCCCGTGAAAGTGAAAGAAGATTTGAAAGTGGTCCTTGGTGCAATATGTGGGAGCGCTGAGGCTTGACCTCCACGATATTCTGGGCACGAAAAGACCGTTACGTCAGAATGTGGATCCAAGCATTACGCTCCTTAATTCTACTCGTTTCGAGGTGAGCGTCAAATGGAATTTGATACAGTTCACGCGTGTGCATTAAATCGTACAAGCTAAAGTGAGCTGCTTTTATCAAGGTGAGTTGATGATTAATCTAATTCACTGCTCAATACACGGGCTACTTTGTAAGTAGGCCAGCTAATTATGACTTCTCGCTCTCATGTCATTTTAGTTATCAGACCCACAACGGAACTATTAAATAAAATTAAAAGCATACTATTGGATCGTTGAGCCCAAATTTCTAAAAACTTTAACTTGAAATTTTGTTCCTGGTTCTAGTTAGCTATTTTGAGCTTATTTACTGTTGAAGAAATATTGAAATTCAAACTTCCTGTTCTTTCTTTAAAAATTAATTATTCCTTTGTGCGAGTTAATATTACAAACGGGTTTCCAAGAGTCTTTTGCATATTGAATAATTGATGAAACTACCTAGTAGATGTGCAAATGATCCCCAATTTATCAAGAAAACCTTGTTTGTGAACGGTCTGTAAATGCTTTGCGCTATAAGACTTTCCAATGGGACTGATATTGTTCTAAAAGACTGCACCACGCCTTGGTTACGCAAGCTCGCGTTATTCGATAATTCTGGAGTAATTCTTTGGCTTACGCATACGTTGCTCCTTTCTGAGCCCTGCACTGGATGTGAGCAAAGGAAGGCCGCGCGCACTACCGCGTTCGTATCGCTGGTTCTTGCGTCACGTCGTTTGGAGAGAATTTGCTTCCACGGAACCGATGCCTCTTATAACTTTCACCTAAGAAACAATTTACTGTAATATGCCTTTAAGCAAACAATTATTTTTTATACGTGAGAAAATAATGAATTACCTCTAATTTGCAGCTTGTCGAATGGTTTGTGGCTTACATGCGCATTTTACTTTTGTTTCTTTTGCACTTGTAAAAATGAATGGTGAATTATATAAAGTAGCTCGATGTTTTGAGTCCACGATTTAATAAAATGTTAGAGTCAACAGAGAGAATAAAAGAGGTAAGGAAAACAACAACTAGTGTTACTATTTTGTAGTAAATTTCTTTAAAAAATCGGTAGGCTCTACATGCATTTCATAACTGTATCTTAGCATGATCATTTACACTAGATAAGTTTTCTTACAGGTAACCAAAGGAACAAAGTCTTCGAGAGCTTGAATTTCATTAAAATTTTGAGTCATTAAGTTGTACACCGTACATGTAAAAGTCAACCAATGAATCCCGAAAATTTTATCAAATCTGCATACAGAGTGACATGCGAGACACTTTTGAAGGACTTTGTGGGATCTGCAGTGGAGAGTAAATTATTACAAAACCACCACTAAGGGTTACTAGTAAAACCCTTACAATCGTACAACTCTCTTCAACAGGTAGCAAGGATTCTGAATCAAGCTTCGCTTTCAATTAACCTCAATAACTGCAGAATAATAACTCCAGCTAGCATACTCGTACGAAGATTCTTCGACGTATCATTGTTCGGAATTCTTGATCAAGGGATCGTGAATTCGGTTTGTAATTGGTGTGTCTATTCAGAGGCCGGTGTATGTAGCTGCCACTGAGCATTACCCCGGGGGTCCGGAAGCCCTTCCATGACACCGTTGCAAAGCTGAATGCCAGTTCCTCGCTATTGCACCTCAATGCAGGTGCGGATAGTGACGTTAAAGCGGCGCTTTGTTTCCGTCACGACGGAACCTCGGTCAATTGTTGTTTCAGGACGTTCCCCTTAACCGTAAACTTCTTGATTTTTGAATGAAGTTGCAGTTCCTGAAAAAGAAAAATCAGAAAGTTTATTTTATTCAGGATCGTTAAATTTCTTGTGCCGGTTTCGGTCAACAGTAACCAGTAGGGAAGCAAGTGTTCAAGAGACGTCTTTCAATTTGGACGGGCTATTTTAATGCAATGTATTTTTATGTTGTAAACAAATCTTTTTCGTATTGAATGCCTCGAAAAATTCACCTAAGCCAACAATTTTTGCAGTAAAGTGATACTCGCACTTTGAACTGAGTGCTTGCCTACTGAAGCTTAGAACCAAATTTTTGTAGAAGATATATTTAAAACTAATTTATGATGTAATCTATGAATTTATTCATTTTTCATATATAATGACATGTTTCATTAAATATGAAATCATACAAAAATCTCTTCTGAAAATCATAATAGAAATTGGGACTGTGGGAAAATAATTTCATATCCAGAATAACAATTTGTGTGCCTGTGAACACAAACTGATGTCCGGAATAAAATTTCGTCACCTTGATTTTGCCGATCAACTTAAAACACGATTTTATGGATGCTTCAATTTTGTGAGGGTTTCACAAATGAAGACAATCACATAATATTAAAGGAGCATGATATGTACAGAGGAACGGAACAAGCAAATATTTCCTCGAGCTTAGGAAACTTGTTTCAATAAAACAGTGAGCGAAAAAGTCACGTTTGGATTTCTTCATGATCATCATGTATTAGCAATTTAACTGACAAACATAACAAAAAACAGCATTTCTCTAAAAGGTCATTTTCTTGCAAGAGTTTTTTTTTGTTCTCGCGTGTTCATATCGACTGGTTCCATGTCATCACACAACCGAAGCCGGAACTAATTTTTTTTCTATAGAAACATGAAGCAAAATATAGAATTTCGACTACAATGTTTCGTCTTTTCTAATAATATTTTCACAATGTTTTATTCAATAACTGTTAGTGAATTTAGTTGAAACCCTCGGTAGTTATAAAAATTGGTCTGCTCCAGTGCATATTTTTACACAGTTGGTCAGTTAATGACTATAAAGTTATTCTTCCATAAGTTTTGGATGACAAACTGTGTTTTATTTAATTCTTTCAGCGGTTGACTCAATACTTAGATAATTTAAAGGCAGATTTGATGAGCAAGAAATGATTATTCATCCTATGGAAAAAGTCTTTGCACTCAACTTTGAAGCATACTAACACTGTCAACTGAATACAGGGTGGCGACCTAGGCTCTACAGTGTCCAACTATTAACCTTACAACACTGATGAAAAGCATCATCAGTTCAGACGCCCAGAACATGATATTGCCAGTGTGCAGAAATGTTTATTTGAACGATCATATTCTATCACAATTAGAGACTGAAAATAAGTTTTTATTAGTTTTACGCAATGACATCATGCGTGATGCACTGGATCAGTATCTGGTACTTTACCTTCATCTAGCTGGGAATAAAGCGGCACTTTTGGTGCAGGCCAAAGTGATCAATGACTTCAGGAAAATTGGTTTCCCAGATATCAAAGACAGTGCAATACTGTCATTGAAACCTTTATAAATGGAACTCCTGGAACTACGCTTTCCGTACTCGCCGAAGAGTAGAGTGGCTGTATGTTTGAAACGTGTTTCTTAAAATTTTCTCCGAGGAAAGCTGATTGTTTTGATATTTTATGAGGATTGACCAGTGTCGTTAGGAGTTTTTTAAATTATACTTTGAATTTTTGTCTTTCCCTACGTTTCAGATAGATCAAAAATATTACACATGAAAATGCTCTAGATAAGTAGTTTGAGATCGATGAACGTACGTAGTGGACTAAGTTCTTTGAAGAAAATAGTAAATAAGCAAAATCAGCTAAATCACCATAATGTGGGTTTTCTTATGCAACACCATACGTGACGGCTCGTGCACTGACTTGCTGTGGAATTGTTACCATGTTCCTGTGTTAAACACTGCAGCCATTTACTGTGGAATTATACATTCAGTGTATATTATTTTCACGTATTATTTAGTTTAGTAGTAATGATTTCGAAAAACAACGCCTTTCTTCTTACTAGGAAACTAC
Organism: Trinorchestia longiramus; assembly: GCA_006783055.1. Lineage (NCBI taxonomy): Eukaryota > Metazoa > Arthropoda > Malacostraca > Amphipoda > Talitridae > Trinorchestia > Trinorchestia longiramus. Next base: position 428,847 of record VCRD01000032.1, on the reverse strand, counting down.
ATTTATGTGTTGTGGTAAATTGCCAAACGCAAACAAGTTTTAAGGAGTATTTTTTTTAAATAAGATATCCACGTGTCACAACCACACGAGAGCTAGTTTTTCTGCCTCTGTTGTACACTTGCTTTTCGACGAGAAAAGTTGAACGATATTCCTGTGTTAAAAACTTCCCTGACAGCAAAATTTAAGTGCACCTCAGTGCGTGAAATGTGCTCGATTTACATAGTTGTGTTCTGTTCAGTTAGTTGCACTTGTCAGAAATTCCGGTTTAAATTCTCGTGTCACATTACTTACTGATAAGAAAATCTATGAATGATCGCATCACTATACTTACACTGATTTCTACTGTTTGAAATTAATGATTCAGCGACATATAATTCTGCAGTGTTGAAATACATTTCCGGAGAGGTTATCTACATGAAATTTGACGATGTTACGCAATTAGCCATAAGACTGCATCGAGTAGGCAGTGTTGCGCTACAAGATGGTGTGAATAGTGAAAGCGACGACATCCACTAACGAGACACCTTTCGTTCATTACTGGTCAAACTGTGGGAATGATCAGGCTGCTAAAGGGGGAGTATGTGCGTACTATGTAATGACAACTGAATGTGCTAGTAAGGAGAAAGTCTGGTCTACTATTAAATGGCTACGTCATACTATGCTTGAACGTAATGATATCTCATAAGAGAGATAGAATACCCTAGTGATAGATTCTTAGATTAAGATTTTCATCGACGTCGGAGTTGATTCGTAGGTTGCAAATTATTAATATTGACTCGTGTAGAATTGTGAATAGAAGTGCAGTAGAAATGAAATTTTATGTTTGTTACTTTTCATGCGTTAATGCGTCTGGTCACGAATCACAACTAAGTTCTTTCAACATACTCAAGAGGTTTGAAATGCTAAAATATTCTCCGTTAACAGTTTTCAAAAATTTTTCAGTAGTACGTAGATAAGAATTCAGTAGTAAGCCTACATTAATAATAGGGTTTAATTAAAAAGAGTAGTCACATTGCTAACAACATCCTGACAAAAGCACATAAATTAGTCCTTTTGATGTAAGAGTTTAATAAGAGAATATAAAAAGCTTTCACCAATATGCAAAACTGTTCATCCGCGCACAGTGTGTGTTTTATCATCAGTGTGAACTAAACATGTTAGTCAATATTAACCTAAAATTGTAAATACACAGTCAAAATTTTTCAACGATCTTGTTTGGCGTTAATGTGCAACTTTAGTGGGAACATTAAATTTATAAATAGCCGTGAGACTCGGCACCTCAAGTCATGTCTGCACGTCGCTGAACATTGTGATTGTGACAGACAGAAACTCACTTTATTTCAGAGAGAAATGCTGCAAGCTCAGCTCAGACTAGACTCACATACTGGACATTTTATTACGGCCAGATGACGAGGTGCGACGTGAGCGTGGTTCTCTACAAATTTAATAATTCTTAAGAAAAATTCGCTCGGTCATTGTGTGAAATGTTTTAAGGTTTGTTTATATGACTCATAATATAATAGTTTTTTCAAATATTTGGAGCTGAAATTTGATGCATTAACTGTAACACCAGTTTAATTTTACAAAACACAGATTCAGTATGGAGTAGGTCATCCTACCTTTCTTCTGACAGCATCAATCTGCCTAGATAAGTTCATACTACTTTTGAACGTTACTCAAATAAATATTCGTCATTCTTCAAGTTGAATCTACTTCAGTCCTTACAGAGATAAAGGGGCGACGACGTACAGACTTCAAATTCATTTTTCCAATACGCACCACATATGTTCAATCATGCAGAATATAACATTGAGGTGGGGTGATTGCCGAAACCAGCTCACATGTTTGCGTTATTTTTGTGCTCTAGCCAATTTTATACTGGATAGCCATAGATTCTAGATATCATGCATGGTAACGATAGGGCTGAGTGAACTTCTCGATATGATTCGTAAATGATCCCTGAATCTGCTTTATGTTGCACAGTGATAACAGGGAAGTCAAGGTGAGCGTTTATTTACTGCTTCCAGACGTAAACATGTCCTGCAGGGGAAAAGAGAAAAACTCGACGTATCTAGAACAAGTGGCCTGTACTGATGCATCGACCAAATATTGTTGGATTTGATTCAATCGAATCTTCTATGAACACTTCTCTACGAGAGTTGGGGCTTCCTGATGGCTTCATTTTAAACATTGATGAGTTGATGGAGCTTGCAGTGGTATACTACATTTTAAAATTGGTTGATTTCTTCTACTTAGTTAAGGAATTTTTATAAAATAAGCTTTATGTTAATGATATCATTATGCTTAGAAAAATTTGTCACCATTTGTAAAAGAAGAATGAGAGACTTGAAGAGTAGAGAGAGTACATTTTTTTCTTATGTTGGAAGCTCCTGCTAAGCGAAATTAACTAACCTAAATTCTTAAAAAATTTGTGAGATCGCAGCTCTTGTGTTGAGCTGTGAAGTAATGAAGTTACGACGAGATTATTTACACTAATTTTGTTACTAAAAAATTTGAACGTGTGCTCGTTGAACGGAAGAGTCATAATTCTTACACAAACTTCGAAGGAAGGCATGTTATTATAAAAAATATTATTGAAATGGTGATATTCCTTCTAAAGCATTTAATGAATTTTATTAAAGCTTAACACTCCCTCGAAATATTTGATTCATCTTAATGGTCAGTCCTGTTTAGTTTGCAGGGTGTCGTTTAATCTAAATACGATTTTCCCTTACACGAATACAATGAAAAGTAAAAAAGGATTTAACATAAAAAACTTGATTAAAAAACTTGATCAAAAATTTACTGAGAAAACCTTCGCACTTGAGGGCGCACTAAAGTTCAAAAACACTTTTAAAATATTCCATTTTAATTCAAAAGATGTTTTGTTCAATTTAAAGCAAGTGGCATGAGACTTTTGAGTTTAGATTATTTCATGAGTTGAATGATGCAATCAAGACTGCAGGATGCGAGTTTATGCTTTTTCTTTAATAAATCGTTTTACTGAACATCTTGTTGACATACTTGATGAATACGTTCGTAAGAAATATGTTCTCTTTAGTCCTCCTTTTCTGTACAATCGTGACCAATTGTGCTTAGGAATATACTGAATAATAAGATATTCTTGCATGTATCGCATAGTTAGGCTCTGCACCAAGGAACTAAGCCCTAGCATCGCGTGACCTGGACATTCACGTCTCCAAGAAAGCGAGAGTGCGCCTTATCTGTACGTCTTCTCTGGTGAGACGCACGCGTGCGCTTGGTAGTCACGTATTCAGGTTTGTGGCCTCATGGTGCTTAATTTTTGTGAAAATTTACAGGATTGCATAACGTACACAACGATCGGAAAACTGGCCGTAGTATAACATCACACGAATCACTTAACGAGCAGAGCAGAGTTAGCATTGTATCACTCACACTGCTTAATTACCAGGGCACATCTAGAATTGCATCACATGCACCACTACAATAAACTGAACACATCTAACATTGCATCACATGCACCACTACATATAACAAGCAAGGCACAACTATGCGATGTGGACTTGCCAGTCTTGGAGTTACGGATAGCGTTGGTGTTGTCTGCACTCTAATAAAGTATTTGATTGTTTAATGCATTAAACACTATTAATATTGCGTTACGTACACAATAATTGAGCGATGTACGTTTTTCCTTAGTTTGGGAGTGCAGGCGTATGAACATAGGAAGTAGCAGTTATTAAATATGTAGTCCTGGTCTCGAGTTTCTTTCATGAACACATTTTACAGTCGTAAACACAATATTCAGTAGCCATTGTTAACAGAGATCATCCGCACAGTGGGTATAGTTCAGGCTGAAAGAAAGGGATGCCTGTGACGGGTCATTTCCTCGTCCAGTCAGAGAAACTTCTCCCTCTGACAGAGCTTTCCAAAATGCTACCTCTGAGAAAAAAATTCCGGTGTACTCTCTATGCAAAAACAGAATATTGATTGTAAGTATGTCAGTCGAGCCTTAAAAACAAGTGTATGTACACACGCTAACTCTACGATACCACTCACTCATTACTTCTTTCTTTCAGATTAATATCTTTGAGTTTTGAGAGTACTACCTTCCAATTTTCAGCGAGAGGTTTTGAGTGCTTTTCAGTGCAGATTGTTCGTCAGCTAGGAAAATTTAACAAGTAACTCTTCCTCGGACGCAATTCTTGCGATGCCCGCTCTCGATGACTCGGATGCCCTCTGGTCACTGAGATCTAAGAAACTGATTTCAATTTTCGCTTAGTGATGTTCCAGCTTACAAGGCAGAAGAGGCACGTGACACATTGTAATTAGGCCTACAAAAACAGCCGGTAAAGCACACCGTGCGATGGTGCGTGGCTGAACACTCGTGCTCGAGGTGAAGGGCTGAGCATGCATGCGTCTTCACGATTGTCGTGCTCTCCTCACGAAGTCAACACCTAGTGTGTGTGAGTGATGAATGAATGTTTGTAAGCCTAGTCTAGCGTTGAGTGTGTAGCAAGTTTAGTTATTCGGAGCATCAGTATTAAAAAATGTAGTTAACGTGCTCAATAGATGATAGTGAAGAGATATTAATAAGCAAACAACTTAACTCCTGGGCTGTGCATATATAAGATAAGACTTTACTTCGTGAATGAAATAAATCTTAATTTAGAGAATTATGTAGAGGGACTCATGGAAACCGAATATTCTATCTAAAATCAAAATCTTGTATTTTCTCCTAAATGTTTTTTCCATATTGTTATGTAATAATGCAAATTATTCATGAAAGTTATAACAACAAAATCATCTTAAAATTAAAATTTTTATCAGTGGGATTGTATGTAGAAAGTAGTTATTTTAGGAAGCGAATAATTTACTCATGTGTAGTATGATCTGCTCATCAATTAATTTGATAGAAACAAGCTTTGTCAGAGAGCTTCGCTCAGTTACATGGAAATGGAAAAATAAACCCTCTAAATGTTTTTTTTTAATTTGTACATAGGAAATTTTATTCATATGTAGGATTCAATTCCAAACAAGGGAACAGAAAATTATTCTGAACTGAAGAAGTATGCCCACGAATCTAAAAATTATATTTTACCGTGCAACTCATCGAAATTTGCGCATGTCAGAGAATAAGCTTGCTTCATTACATAAACTTCATGTTCTTGGAAATTTTATATTATTCAAGCGAAGTCTAAATTTAACATCCAAAAATTTCTTCAATGCAGCCTTGTGGTTTGCACTCTTTGAAATTCGTTATTATTCCTGATAAGTCCAAATTTTATGTCAAAAAATTTCTTCAATGCCGTCTCGTGGTTTGTACTTGACCCAGTAGCAAAAACATGAATAATAATAAATGACAGGTACAGCGAAGCCTCTTCCTAAGAATGAAAGCAGACTAGACTGCTCATGCGTGGAATGCTGGAGGATAATCAAGCGTTCTACCTCTTGCTGATGCTAATGTTCATTCACCTAAATTATATCATTACCTCATCATCTTGTCATAAGATCGTACACTCTAAACTTTGAAGTATTTCGAGCATTTTTTAATGAATAATGAGTTTTAGAATTCCGTCATCCGGTACTAAAAATATTACTGGATTATGTCTGGGTTTAATTGGATTTACAGTCATTCCTGACTAGTATCCATGATGATCGAGCACATTTGGCCTGCTTTTGGGCAAATCATTTTTCATTTGGACATTTTTGAGATTGTAGTTGTTTGCTCTGTTATGTTGCCATTGAGTTTGGTCTAGAGAGATGAGCGTGTTGAAATATCTCTTTACCCATGTTGATAGAATTGGGGAGATTTTAAAGAAAATTAAATAGTGCTGAAACAGAAAAATGTTCGTAGCAACAAAGAAAATAAGACCTTCCTGACGTATTTTATTCCTAAATAATTTTTCAGTTATGACATAGCTTCAGTTTTTACCGTGTGATATTTTTAAAGCGAATTCGTAACCCTCTCTCACTCACAGCAACACCGTCATCAAAGGCTAGTCTTAATAAATCTATTTTTCAATCACTGGCCTACTCCTACGCGTGTAAGCTAAATGCCAGTCGGCAGTGAAAGTTATGAACTAGAAGACAAGGAAAAGAAAGACGTGTCTGGTTACAGAGTTCAATCCACTGTAACTTCTCTCCTATGCGGCATTCTGTTACGGGTCGTCATTTGGTCTTAGAGAATTTTCTTAAGTAGGATCATTTGAAGAATTTACCAGCTGATTTAACACAAGAAGCAATATTCGGAAGCCAGATCGTGATGACCAAGTCACTTCTCATAATATGGACACATTTTAGACCCTAACATTCATAGTTTACTTTCCAGTGTCTTTAGAAGACGGAAAATCACGTCAGCACAGACCTGTTCATTTGCTGATGCACACACGAACAATAGCGAAGCAATTGGCAGTCGTATGGTCAAGGTCACAATAGTGATGAAATTTGCTCTTCATTTGTCCACATAAGGACATCTGAAGTTTCTTCTACGGCCTGGAGCATGTGAAGTCCATGAATTGTTAGTGTGGTTTAAGCTCAACTTTTCAAATAATATTTATAATTTCGACGTGTTAGTGCAGAATACACAGCGCAGGCATCACAATTTTAATAGTAAAACTGTTCAAAGTATTCGTGATAATATTTTTGTAAAGTATTTCTGCCATAATTCATCAGTAAGAATATTTTCGTGATGTAACTCATTCGGAATGATTCGAATATGACCTTTCAAGGAATACGCTATTTCAGTTTTGCATTTCTCCCCAGAAAAGCCCCGAAGTTAAATTTCTGAGTACTTTTCGAAAGAATTAAATCCTTAATTGACTCGAATAATTTCTCCTTCATCTTGAATTTTCCAATTAGATACGATGTATACCCAGTATATGATATGTCTAAAATATCAGAATAAAATTTGAAAAATTATATAGTTTTGGTAAGCGAAAGGGATACCTAGAAATGTCCGTTTTCTTTAAGAATGTGTTCGTTAACAGAAGTATTTTTTTTCATGCAGATGCTGTACAACATATTAGGACAGTCGGTGTAACAGTGCTCTGATAATTGTACAAGATTATTCCAAAAATGTCAAATATTATCCTGTTGTATAATCAATTGAAGTGAAATGAATAATTCGCTCCTGAGGATAAACTACATTCCACCCTTTAACTAACTTAACATGAAGGTTCTATGAAACTTGGTCGTGAATTTGAGGCTGGAATTTGAGGAGTAGCCAGTGACTCTGGTCCCGCAACTGCCTCGGGCGGCAGAATGAATACTGAATTAGTACCGACAACCGTTTTTCATTTAGTTTTCACTTTTTAATACAAAGAGACGATGGTAAATTTTGAAATCATTTACTCAGCTGGGAATGAAAAGTATGGAGAATGCAGAACTTCTGTGTATGAGACTAGTAGTGCATTTTCAAAATAGTTTTCAGCCCCATGCTTATAGTGAGTGAAGATAGTTTTCAACTGACGTACTCAGTATTTGCACTCAGTTGCAATTGAGTATGATTTTAACAGCCATATTTTAAATTCTCGTGAGTGAGTGAAAGTAATCTCTGTATCTGTTCTTATTCACGACTTGGATTTTCAGAAAAGAATGATAATGTGATGTTGAAAAAAGTGATATGATCTGATTATTCATATGCAGTTATAACCATACATCATGACACATTTCAATGATGCTTTTTATATCTGATTATGCCATTTGCATTTTGTAGATGATTTATTTGCTGTCAAGGTGATCTAATTTGATCACCATGTTCATAGAATTGTGTAATGAAGTCTCTTACCAACTTCGTTGAATTCTGCTGAAACGTGTTTTGTTCATTATCATTAAATAGCACGACTTTTCAAATACAAAATTGCTGAAAAAGTTTCTGAGCTCAGTTAATAAGTTTGATAAATTATCATTCCAATGTCAATTGGAGGTTAGATCAATTTTACTCATGAATATTCCAGTATGAATCATTTTCACAATTTTAATCTCTCTTTGGACTAACAAAAGTGAATGGCTATGTTGGTATGCAGCTTGAGGCGAAACTGAATTGCTTAAAAGCCTACAAAAAAGACAATGCTCGTTTATTGACATAATTACCCTCGTAGAGAAGTGCTTGCAGCTAACAGTGAAGTAATTATTGAATGATTGTTCGTCTCTTGATGCCTCTAAGTCACATTAAATTTATTGACCCACAACTACTGACGTGATAACCTTCTTCCAAAGTGCGTGGCCTGTAAATAATTTGCTCTATTGAAGAAATAGCAAAATACTTTTCGATTCAGTGACTCGTGGAAACGTAAAATAGAGCGCAATGTGTATTCTATGATTTATTTTCTAGGTAAAATTTTCCCCTCTCATTGCAACAACCGTTTCAAAATGTAGTTCCTAAGTTTATTACTTTCAACATCTTCCGTGAATGCATTTAAGTAAATAAGAAGCAGTGCTGATAGCTTATTATTTCGTATTATTTCTAATGAAAAATATATATCCTAAAGTCATTTAACTCTAAATTTCTTGTCATTCAAATATTTAACCACTTTAATTGAAAAAGTACGCTGTTTCATTTTACGGAGATGAGTTTGCTACCGCATGAAAAGGTTATATTATTTTAGATGGAAAAATGTATGAATTAGGCCCATATAAGCCCAATGAAGATTGGTCAAATATCGCTGATAATTTCACGATGCAGTGTTGGCTGCCGCTTAAGGTCAGCAAGATGACCAACTGACCACACCCAGTCGTGCAAGAACCTAACCTTGCCAGATTCTCTTGAAAAATGTTCCATAGAAACTGGGCTAACTTTGTTGCATGTCTTCACCTGCGGGCAGGTGAACTTTTTACGATAAGAAGAAATTACAACTTTGCTTATAATCTGGGACCTTTTAGTGTATTTCTAAATAATATGAAAAACTCTGATTTTAACGTATTATTTACGTATAGAAATGCAAGTAGCAGTTGTTTGCAGGCTTACCTTGTTGCGAACCCGTCAGTTGTGAAGTAACTGTTCAATTATAAAATAAAATAAACACTTTATGCTTAGCAGATTTAAAAGCGTAGTCTTTAGCCTTAGCTTAACGTATAAAATAACAAAATGATAATTTTTTCAATGAAATCAAACTTTTCATCCTTCTTTTTGTAAACATTTTGCTTTAGTTACTTCCTTTCAATAACTTATTTGAGTAAAAAATAATAATCTTCAAAATTTGTTATTATACATGGACGAAAATTTGTTATTCAGTCTTCGCGAGACTGAACGACGCGACGTGTTACTGCCTATTAGGAAAATAAAAGTATAGTTAAAAATAATGCAATGGAGTCTCTCACTTGTTTTCATTACAGAGCTAATAGTTACATACCTTGAGTCACCGGAAAAACCATCGATGCAAAAAATATTCCACTTGTTATCGAAACAGAGACTCCTTCATGCATCTGTGGTTAAGGCATAAAGAGTGAGGCATGAGATGATGTCATTGTGGGTGAAACGAAACAGTGGGTGATTTACGCACGTCATTTACAGCAGGACCGCATGCAAGTCTAAACGATCTGCTGTAGAAAAGGACTAAGCTATGGGCCCGTAGATCTTATGTCAGCTTGCAAATACGTGCCTATTGCAACACATGCTGAGGGGCTTATATTGAAAGTTGGAATTAATGTTTGTACTGTAAGTGCGGAAGGAACAAAAAAATAAGAATTAAATGTGATTATTTTCGATTTAGTTCGATGTTATGCGTCCTGCATCCTTGTGTAAGTATTTAAAGTTCGAGATCATTAGCAACTTTAGCCCATTAGTTTTTGTTGGCTAAATTTTTTTCGCATCTCACTTGTCGAGGTGCATTATTTAGAGTATTTTGGCGGTGATTGCTCAAGCTTTCTTTTTTGTCAAGTAAATAATTCTAATCAGTAAAAAAATTGATGTTTTTAACACTTATACTTTGTAGGGTGTTATCAGTGTGGCAGCAAACATGGAGACTATTAAGGATAAATCTGAAGTCTCTTATTTTAGGTATTAACTTGGAGTAAATTAAGTAACTCAACTCCAACAATATTGAAATGAAACTAATGTTTGGAAGCTAACATGTAGTTCTGTTCATGATGTGATGATTTCAATATTTTCATTTAGTAGTTAAGATTTAATTCTTAAAAATTTAATGAACAACTTCAACTAAAACAAAAATTGTTTCGAAATTGCATTCGTATTTAGTTGATCTAATACTCATTTTTGTCTATAGGAAAGACGTCGCAAATACATAAATTGTACCTGACTTATATGTATTTCAGACAACTATCACGAGATCAACTTCATTCGCTTAAGAAATAATTTCAACAAGTTTTTCTAGCAGTAAAATGCATTTTTAGGGCTCTGGTAGAGCAATAACGTCCTCTGTCGATGGAGAGTAACTCCACATATATGGTCGATCCATCTGGACGTTTCCAGCCCCTGTTATCAAACTCAATGTCTCCTTCTTAGCATTTCGATTCCTTTCGTGCCCTCTTGATGAAGAACAAGTATCTTGAACTTATACTACTAAAAAGTAAATTGTTTTCTCACGAACTGCTTTGTTCTGAATTTTAGTTCTCGATTGCTGCAATTATTGCACTGGAGCTGCTGCAGTCAGTGGAACTGCTCTGCTGACCACGACTGGAACACCTTGAGCAGACACATCTGGATTCTGAACTCCATTAATTGGCTGTAAAATTTTGCTTCCAGAAGATTTTGATCGAATTTTATACTAAATTTTTAATTCATATAAAGAAACTAGGTCGTATTAAGTTTCTAAGCCCTTGATACAAGTTTGTGAATTCTATTTTTACTTCAGCTTAGATGCAAAAGAAGAAGAATTTGATGAGCTGCGATATTTTTTGTGGAGCAATGATGATGCAATTTTTTTACTTCTCCTACAACAAGCGCTAAAAAAACGAAGCGTGAATCTCCAGCATGATTAAACATGGCAGATTCTAAAAAGTTAGTTACTGCATCTCACAACTCGATTATTCCTTTTTAAACATTGCAAGACTCTAATAACAAATTCTTTAGACAGTTCCCCCTATCTGCTAATGTGTGATATTAAAATTTCAAATCCAATCAGGTCTCAAAATAACTATTTACATATCAGCGCTGCAACACCTTGTGGTCTAGCCTTGGACCTTGATGGACTTGCTGAAGATGAGCCGATTGCGAACAGGGGCATATTTGAGTCTCGAAAAAATTCTCTCAACCTTGAGCTGCAGGGCGGCATGATTGTAACGCCCGTTTGGGTGGGAAGCTAAAGAAGCTCCATTGGCCATAGATAATCTGTTACATTTTTCTCCTGCTGCTCCTCCCAGAGAATCCTTAGACATTCGATAAAAAGAGTCGAACTTGTTCATACTCGTGAGAATCAAGTGTTTTTCTTTGTGAAATAACAAGTCCCCTAAATTCAAAATTGCTATCAAGCGTGATCTGTGATCGATTTCTTAAGAGTCTGGAGACGTTTGATTGGTTCTTTGAGGTCCTGGGTCACCATTCGTAAATAAGTAAGTATTTTGAACTCAAATTCTAGTTTTAGGGACTTTGCTTATGTGAATTTTGATTTTGGTAGTGGAAAGTAATAATTATAACAGTATTTATTTTTTATTTACATGAATGAATTTGATATCGAGTAAAATATGCTACACTGCTGTACATTTCTTAGTTAACTCAAAACCTGCATGAGCTTTTCATTCGTTTCATAGTGTTCTAGAAAGATGTTGATGATTTTTCTATGATTGTGAAGGGATGGAGTTTGTGAGATGCTCAAGTGGAGTGGTTAACAAGCTCCATCTTCTTCTCGCAGTGATCGTAGTATCAATGTAGAGCATTCTTAATGGTGGCACATGAAACAAATTCTACTTTGAAGTTGCAAGATGCCAGATGAAGGATTACAGAACTAAGAACTGTCCTATCCCATGGAAGCGTGTGGGCTGCAGCTTCTGTGGCTAAACGTTCATGTCGAAGGAGCATATTTCACTGGAATAGTATAAAATAGAATCGAACAGAATAAGGCACTAGAAATAAGCCGCTTGGCCCATTCTCTGGTTGCTACCAAAGTCTCACGCCGTTTAAAGTAAAGGCATAAATCACGCACGTACATCACAATCACATAAGCCAATTCAGTCACGTACACGCACTTCACTCACGCACAGGCATTTCAGTCATGTACATGCATCACAATCATACACTGGCCCCAGGTGTTACAGACAGAAATAGTACGGTATAATACTGGAGGGTTCCTAATCCAATATTTGTGGAGACGATTTTTGAATGTGTTCATAGTGCCAGCAGAAACGATGTTTCCGAGAAGCTGGTTCCAAGTTGCGGCAATTTTGAAGGGAAAGAAGTTCATAGCTTGGGATGTCTTGAAGTTTCTTAGTATTAGTTTTTGGCTGTTATTTTTGGTTCGCATGTTACTGTCTCTTTTGAAAAGCCTTCCAGAATAACATCGTTAAGGCCGTTGAGATACTTATAAGTCTCAACGAGTTGTCCTGGCAGTCTTTTTTATTTTAGGGAGATAAGTTCTAGCTGATGAAGACGTCTTTTCTAACCGAAATTGCGGAGTTCAGGAATCATGTTTGCTGCGTTACCCAAAATTTTTTTCATTTCATAAATATCTTTTCTTAAGATTGGAGACCACAGTTGCACTGTATATTCCAAATGTGACCGGAATAGCTCTTTATTGAGCGGTAATATTATGTTCTTTGACTTGTATTTAGAGTTCCGTGCAATGAAACCAAGAATCCTGCTCGCATTTCTGATACTTTTTCTACTTGTTTGTCATGCTTGAGATTTTCAGTGACAATGATACCTAGATCTCTTTGTTGCTGGACTGCTTCAATAGGTATGTCATTCATCGTGTGTTCGAAATGTCAGATATTTGCACCAACGTGCAATATTGAACATTTATCAATGTTGACGCTAATTTGCTAGGTTTCGGTTCATTGCAGAAGGCGATTGAAGTCTGATTGGATAGTTACTCTGTCTCTTACAGCGAACTCTTTGTGACAGTTTAGTGTCGCGACTTAAATGTATGTACTTGTAGAAGTGAAGCAATTTATTTGAATTCCACTTCTCTATTTGCTAGTACGCATGTACTGCATATAGACGTGTGACACGAGGAGCAGCATCAATTTAGGGTTTGTTCAGAATTTGAGCAATTAGCATCAATGCCTTAAACAATAACAATACGGCCACTAAAATTATCAGCCTAACGGAAGGTGTTTTCAATATTACCTCCCTTGGCTGGAAAATGTTAATACACGTGAGTTCTTGCCTCGGTTTTATGAGTTTGACAAGGCTACGGCAGCACTGCAAGCACAAAGCGTGCATTGAACTGGACCACTCCAACCTTGACGAGCTCACCAGGCATGGTTTCTAGGCCCGCAGCGTCTTCGTCTTCTTCTCTACTGCTCCTTCCTTCACTGTGTTTTCTTTCATTGTTCACCACCTTACTACAGCCGTGAACCATTTCTTACATAGACATAGTTTCCTTCTTCCCCCTTTGGTTTAGTTCAAGAATGGTGAATGTAGTTTTTACTGCTAATTCCTAGGTCACATTACTTCAGTGTTGTCTGATTTGTTTTTGATCGTATTTCAAAATAATTTCACCATAGTACCACGTAACATTTTATGGAACATTCCCACTGAGGGATGTTCATTTTTTCATTCGCTGGTATCAGTTCAATTCAAACTGTGACTTGCTATTTTTGTTAGAAAGAATTGGTTTTACTTAACTTGAAATTTTCTTTTGCGTTAGTTACAGCGCTGTGGTTTTGATTCTCATTGCGCAAGTCATACTCTATAGTTTTTTATCGTGACTTGCTTATTATTAAGAGAAATTTTACGATACTTAGAATTTATTAGTACATAAACAAGCTGGAATGTAAGTAAGATTAGCTTTGCACGTGATTCTTACCAGACATAAACAGGAGCTGTAGCTCCTCACGACAAGAAATGACATCGCACATCCATTTGACTATTTAAACTGTCTTCTAGATTGAAAAAATGGCTGCTGATTTCATAATTGAAGTTTTCGTTGTGAATGCTCTTTCTTGTAAACATTTAACTTGATCACTTAAGAAAACATTGAGCTAGCAGAAGAAATGAACACGCTGCAACATGCAATCTTGACAGCCATTATTTATTTGCCATCGCAAATGAAAAAGGAGGATTGTAACGTTCTGGAGAGCGAACTCGACTGAATTTTCTTCACTCTCCATCCACGTTTTTGGAGTTTCCTGCTCTTTCAGATCTGTAAGTTTTTGTTCGATGAATAACATAAACCAAATATTAGACACTTGCGACAAGGCATTACACATTAGGTTGTTTAGAAAATACTGTCCGTTTCAGGAATACTATTTGGATTCAATTCTACTATTGTATTTTTATTGTATTGTTAGCAAATTACAAGCTATTCAATAATTTATACGGCCTCTTTAATCATGTTCTACCTATTTCTTCCACAAAATATTATTAAAAGAAATAAGCACACTGATGATTGAAACATATTAATATCGAATATTTCTCCTAATCCAAATTGTTTAAAGATAGGCCGACAGTTTTCTTCGAAATCTGTCGTTCTGAACAAGAAGAAGAATGCTACTCGTCGTTCTGAGTATCCATAGGTAGGTGGTTCGTTGCACTTCAAGGCTCTTTCAAGGTTAACTACAAGTCCTGAAACTGGTTTAATTTTTAGACGCTGGTAACTTTTGAGCATACGATGACATTGTGTAGCTGACGTGGTCTATGGACAGCCGCAGGTGAGCCTGGTGTACCAGTTGCTAATCATATGGAAGGTATAAAATCATGGGTATCAAATTCTAGGCACGGCTTAGTCAGGGCCGTTCAGGCGGAATCTTACCGTGAACATTTCTCTGTTACCTACCATTGGATATCTCATGAAGGTTTTGGTACCTCTTTATGTTTACCTCATTTAGGCATGTAATCTCAAAATATCAACTAAAGTAGTAATCTTTCAGCGAAATCCGTGAAGAACATTTTACTTTATATCGTAGAATCCAGTTGTGAACTGTGTTTATTTGATCACGATTTGAACGATTCGTAGCGACCCGTAAGTACAGATATTGCTTTAAATTTGTAACATGTCTAGCACAAAACATTGAGCGAACCTACCTTTTAACTTTTCGAAATGACTTTGTAATCTTTGTTCCTCAAATAATATTTATTATTTTGGGGCACCCTCTCAAAAGGATTAAAGAAACTAAGAAACTGAAAATTGTCAATACTCAGTTTACAGTGAACAACATATCGAGGTCTCGCGTACAATAACCTGTCGAATGAATAAATCAGGGCTAGTACATTTTGTTTTTTCCTAACTTAATTATTCGCAGTAACCCTCGTAATTCACAAAGAACATAATTCTGAACGTAGTAATCCCATGTATAATTTAGTGTCTAGTTACTCAACCAGCATATAAACTGAAAAATACATAAAGCTTCGACCGAATCGTACCCCTTAAAACTTGCAAAGATACACGTCTGTTGTGAACAAAAGTGTCAAATATAAATAGAGATCTACTGATTTTTATTGGCTTTAAATGATCTAATTTCACCTCGGAAATTAAGCTTAAACGTTTTTTTAAATACTTATATTATCTGAATTTCACATGTCCTTCCTGCAGATATTATTCCACTCTAAATTCAATACTGATGTAAATGTTTTTATCTTGTTTTAAATTCTTATTTTTGATTGTTGACCTACATATTTTTTCATGCAATGCAATTTCACAGCCACTTACAGAGAGGCTCGGATTCCCAATAAGTTTATGGTCTCCGTTACCGAACGTGATCCTCATAATTTATTTGAGGAATTTTGAATTTAGCTTCATGTTATTGCCTTCTAGACGAAATTTAAGAGTGTATTCTTAATATTTTAACTGCATTCAAAACGTCTCTGATGCACACTAGTCCTCAAGTCTGCTATTTTACTCATCACAAATAACATCAAAATGTTGAAAAATTTACTTCCTGTGCTAAGATTACTCATGCGTATTTATCATTAGTAAAATTTTAAAACATCATCCGACAATTTTAAGTTGAGGTCTGGGCAGCTGCCACTTGGACCAAGGGTTGGCCACGGACTGCCCTCTTTAGGTAACTTGACTGCACTGTCAAGTCCACAGTCAAGTAACCTCGTGTGCTCCCACGCTGTGCTTGGCATACGACCACACAACTCCATGAATTAAGATTACGAGCAAATGTTTAGCAGAAGAAAATATTCAGTCTCTGAAATGTTTGATCTGGCAATGATCTGAACGAATTGATGATGTTGCATTGTGAATCCACTGTTATCATTTTGGTTTTGCTTGCGATTACCTGTTTTGCTGTAATTATTACTGTAAGGAGATTGACTTATGAATACAAATATCAGAAAATAAAACAACGATTCTCAAAACGAAGGTTTTCATTGTATTTTATTGAAGAAAATAATTTGACCAGTCTAATTTTTTGAAGCATTATTTGCAGACACTATCATCACACTGCGCTAATTTCTTACCGTATGACTGCCAGTGAATGTACTTCAAATTCTGAAGTAAGCAAGCGATTTGTAATTAAGCCCTCTTAGTTGATAATTAAACGTTGCATCAGTGGTTATAAAAAACTTGCATAACTTTGCACCAAGCAGTTGTGACCTTTAGTTGCATACTGATGGTAGTGTATATCGAGAATTTTCATTCCTCTTGTATTTTTTAGTATTTATTTCACATCATTATCAAACTGCCTGATTTATGGATAGAATTGAACAAATATATAAACTAATAATCATTCCAGTACCTTAGAATATATTTTACCAATGCAAGAACATGCAATACTATTTCTTGCAAATTCCATTGCAAAATTTTTTAAGTTTTGAAAAAATGAATGAAGAAACTTTCACTCTTCATTTTCAATATCACAAGGAGATGAAAAATGCATTCTCAGATGATACGTAAGGTATTTGTGTTTGTAACCCGCTATCATCTAATGAATACTTTAATATTGTGTAACACACTTTGATGTTGTGTGATACATAGCGTATTTCCCCATTTAATATGTATTTTATAGTATCATTTGAACGTTTACATGAATGCAATATTTTTGGCATATACTAGTCATATCCGTTGGAAAAGTGATACCCAGATGCTTGAATTTACCGGTAGGTGTAAATCTAAGAAGGATGAAGTAACCGTACAAGTGAAACAAGAACTGCAGACGTCATTTCAACGAACTTGGTTGGTTAAACCCTGCTCCTTCAACGGATATATAATTTCATTCCATGCATAGTCGGCCCTCTCAAAAAAAATCGGAATTTTTAGTCGCGTTATGCAGGAGTAAAATCTGATGATGATGGAGGCTAATTTTCTATTCAATTTGCCGTCTTCATCTAAGTAGCAAGTCAAATAACTTCATCTTACCGCTCTATAAAGCGTTAGTCCGGCCTCATTTAGCACATGAATGCAACTGTGGTTTTCTACCCTGCTAAAACTCATTAACACATGAGAGAAAATTCAGCTTAAAACAACAAAGACAACTCTTAGACTCCGATATCTAAACTATGAATTACGTCATCAGCAGCTTGAGCTCATCTCCCTGGAACACAGTAAACTGTGAGGAAAACTCATCGAGACCCAAAAATACCTCAATGACTTTAACAACGTTATCCTGGAAGGATTTTTCGACAGAGACGACAACTTGTGAACACTAAATAACGATCATAAACTAATAATAAGAAACTACACGACTTTCTAAGCTTCTTTCCACTTAAAATTATCAGAACCTGGAACCAGCTAACTGTAAATATCGTGTCTGCTGGCACTGTGAACACATTCAAAAATCGTATCGACATATATTGGAAAAACAACCCTTCCCCCCAGTTCCATCCGTACTGATTCCATATCCTTCTTAACCCCTGGGGCCTGTGTTTGACTGCAGTGCGTGTACGTAACTGAAATATCTGTGTGATTGAGGTCCACGTGCGTGATTGATGCCTTTACGTTAGACCGCATGGGACTAGGGTAGCAAGCCAAGAATGAACCGAACAGCTCGTTCCTGTCCCTATATTCCAGTCTATAGTGCAATTTTCTGCGTATGGCTTGCAGCCAAGCCTTATGAGGTTTAGTAATTGCAAAATAGGGAAGTTATGGAAATGAATGTCAAGAGCGTGAATAGCTTTGAAAATAATTTATCGGCAGTTAAAATTCGCTGAAGGCGTTTTTGATGCAGCGATTGTGATTATCTTTCTTTTTTGGGGCAGAGACTTACATTGCATTTTTATTTCCTTTTTGCACAGGCGAATGCGCTGGCATCAGTGTAAGGTTATTAAGTATGACAACAAAATCCACTGTAAGAGTTCTTTACAGTAGTTTTATCAATTGCTTAATCTGGCATTCAGTATTCCAGTGGAGTACCATATATTTTCTTTGTTTATTAATTAGTATAATAGTTGTAATAACTATAACTTTGTACCCCTACCAGACATGACAACGTAAACTGATTCAGTGTGCCGGCGTTATTTATTTTCTTACATATAATTATCTGCCCCTAAATGTTCAGGTAGATCCTAGAGTCGATAGAAGGTCGACATGATGCTCCTAATCTTTGAAAACCATTAGGGTAGGATTTTTAAAAAAATTTAACTTACTTTTTCACCGACTTTAATAATATTTAACCCCTTAATTGATTAAACATTCAATCACCGTATGGTTTAATTATTGTGTTGTATTTCAACACAGCTAAAAATTAGAATTATAAAAAAATACTGTGGCAAATTCTCAGTGCTATTCAAATTCTAAGTCTTATCTGTAATAATTTATTTATATAGGTTTACTATTTAATCGATGGATACCCCTTCTTAATTTTAGGTCATTGCTTCGAATTATTTCAAATAGAAACATAGAAAAATAAACTCCTGTTTGTTTCCAATTATATATTCAATAACCTTGAATACATCATGTTAACCATAAGAAATTTGCTGACAATAAAAATCACGTAATTATTATTTAGTTTATTTTTCAGTTTTTTTGAGTACAATTATGAGGAACAAACTTTGAAAAAAGTGAGAATACGTGTTACATGGATGCTCCTAGAGTCATGTATGGTTTTGCCATGATTGAATTAAGATTTGGAAGGTCTCGTTTGTTTGGCGCATGGGAGTGAGAAGAAGCCTCCTGAGAAATAAATAGAGTTGCCAGTCGTACTTTGCAGCAATGCCGCATTGTTGAACTACCATGATATGTTCAGTTGAAGTTTAACCAAATGCAGTGTTGAATTTTGGTGGTACGCACTATTGATGGCATGCACTGGTACACTCTGATGAACACACAGTTGAAATTTGATGGCCCACAATATTGAATTCTGATCATGCCATACTGTTGAACTTTAATAAAACTCGATATTGAAATTTGATGAAACGCATTGTTGTGTTGGCCTGCAGTGTGAAACTTTGGTCAAACAAATTATAGAACTTTTAAGAAAGCACGACTGAACTTTGATGATGTGCAATGCTGAACTCGACACGCGCAGTTGAAATTTGTTGAAAAAACTTTGTTGACACCGAAGGGCTTCCTAACTACATGGCATATCTCAACGTATTTGTAGCTGGTAAAAACTATCGTTTGGATCATTTTTAAGCCATTATCCAAACTCCATTAATAAGGAGTAGGATACGGTACAAACATAAGTTCAATTTTTGAGCAGCCCAAAATAGTTTTGCTATGGATTCGTTAATAAAGTTACTGACTTGAAAAATGTAAAATTGGTTTTAAAATTTCTTCTTTATTATACTGACTTAGTACTCAAAATTATATTGTTTTCAAGAATGGGCTCTGTAACCGACGAAGTACATAATATTTAATAAGCAATGAACCCGCTTCTCACCAGGTGCACACAATGGATACAATTATATGAGAGCCAAAAGCCAAGGTCAAAAGCTAAAGTTTTCTCAGAGAAGTTTGCACTTCGCGGTCTGATTGTAAAATTCACCGTAAATCGTGATAATTCTGCTGTGTAAAATACAACTCTTACAAGTAAATTCAGGAAATTATTTCTTAAAGATTTCATCTTGTGAAGTAAGTAGACGTAAAAGAAGTTTTAAATGACGTTACAGAACACCGGAGAAGCAACATTAGTCTTGTGTAAGTGGCAAATTAATGTTTCAACATTGACGATCCTTTTACTGTCTGCTTACGTATGCTTTCATATTTCTAGCGATGAATTAAATTGTATTCTTTTTGAACAGTGATATGTGTGCTTTAATTTTACAAGACCTCCTTGGCGTTACAGATTAGAACGATTAAAACTGTACGCACCTTCCATAGCCAAGTACATCTTTCACAAATTTTCGTGATGGGTCACAGATTTTGATTATTGCAGTCGAAACAATAGTGGCCAAGTGGCCTTGCTATTAGTTCAAAACTCGATTTCTTTAGATTTCAAAAAGCGTTCAGTTATCCGTAGTCATGTAGAATTTTTTAGGTTTCAAAAAAGTAAAGAAGATGAAGTGCAGACGGCGTCTGAAGGACATTGCCTAATTTACGTAAGAGTTGGTGTGAGTGTGTGTGTGTGCGCTCGCATTGTTCATCTCCATGCGTGTTCCTGCCAGGAACTGATGCATGCAAAGATGGAACTGGGTGCGTAAGCCTTGAGTTTCTGGCTCCTGTGTTTAAACATTTTATTTCTGACTACAACAAAGGGATTTTTACCTATAAAATCTTTTATCTGATATCAGATATAGAACACAAAAGCTTCTGAAAATATTCCCATTTATGAATATTTAAAAAAATCAATAACCCCTTTTTCCTAATTTCTGACTAAGTGCCATTTACTAACTGGAGTCAATCGTGCATCAGCTCGTTCTTATCAGACACTTACCCGCAGTGACCTCGTTCAGCGAATTAGATTCTTATAAATACGATGGCAAATGGTCGAGCAGCAGTGCAGCGACTGAAGCAATGAATCATTCCTCCCAAGTCTTGAACGAAGAAATTATTCTGCACCGCCATAACTAATCGCGATCCAGACTCCACTTTGGACCCGTGTGGTCGAAGGCCAAAACTTTGACTTTCTCTTTCGCTCGAAGATGAATCGGCGGAAACGGAAAGCTGCGCTGCAATACAACAGAGAGCAAGGGTAGAGTGTAAGGTTCCCTCATTTGTAACAGAACACTACTATTTTATTATGGCTCTTACTCCTTGAAAAAACTAGTCTTAGTAGATTTACATGACAGAAGATTCTTTCAATTCAGTGCTGTATGTCGGTGCGACTTCCAGATGCTTTAGTCAAACGCATGATACCAGTGCTGAACTGACAGTAATTAAATAGTGATGGCTCCGATTTTCTTTAAAAATTTTCCATGTTTTAAAATATGATGACTGTTTAATTTATCTCTAATTTCATGGAGTAATATTAATGGAAAAAATGAAACTGTATGAAATTTGTTTCAGAATTTCGATTTATTCAAGGATCTAAACTTGACGTATTTTGCTGTTTTCAGTCGTTCGATTGTACGATAACTATTCTATAGGACATTCATTGTGCATGTCATCCGAGGAACGCCTGAAAATGTTTGCCAGCTGCAACAATCATAAGAGAAGTGACAACGGTATAAGAACATAAATTAAAAATTTAGTATTTTATGTTCCCTCCAGATTGGGACTCGATAATAGTTAAAAAAGAGAATAACAAGTGATCAATGATTACTTGTATTAAATTAAGCACTTATCATCTTTTCTACAATACTTGATAAATTATTTTATCTTTAATAATCAGTTCATATCTGTTTTGTTCCAAATCTTAGTAATTTTCCGTCACTTTGTTCTCGAAAACATGTCAAACCTTAGATTTCTCATCTTCTGTGGCAAACTTTCAAGCGTTGTTTGAAAAAGGATAAAGTCTGTCACAAGCCATCATCATCTTATGTCACATAAAATTTTATAAATACGTCAAAAAATCTAAATGCATGGGACAGAGTTCTGTCGAACTGATACTTGAATAGAATGGCTCAACTTGACTTTGTGTTTATGCGAATTTTTTACTAAAATGTAAGAGTAAATAAGAAAGAATAAGAACGAATCGAACTGCAACAGTTTTGATAGAAGCTCTCTATTAAGTGATATTCTTTTAATATTCTCGTTCAATTTTTTAATGGGTAGTAGCATAGATATCTTTTGCGCACAGTAAGCAAACTTCCAGCAGAACTGCTGCAGAAGCAGCTCCGGAAGAGAGAGACTGTAACGTCTTGCATCCGACCAGGGCTGGTAGGAGGCTGAAGTAAGTAGGCCGAACTTTTACTTTCTAGGCCACGTGACCTCCAAACGGAGTGATAATGAAGGCCCGGAGTACTTCGCTGTCCACATGAACCCTCTGATTAAACACGGCTCTATGCGCTCGCAAATTGCAGAAGAGACATCAAGAGCTGCAGTGACGCTCGAGCTGATGACCTGACCTCTTTTGTTTAGTAGAGCTCAGAAGCAAAATGTTCTGTGCTGCCCTATTTGCACATGTCTTCAATTCTTGAGCACTGCCCAGGATTTACTAAAATATATTTTCATCTCTATGGCTGAGAATTAGTTATAGAATTTTTCAGTAACACTAGGTTCAACATTTGAACTCAGAAGCGATATGTTTCACTTATTTAATATAATTATAATTATTTATTATTATTTCAAGTCACTGTCAACCGTTCGTTCTGTAAAGGTTTTCTCTTTACAGCCCTTAACACTTCCAAATATTATAGGAGTGAAGCTTTTATCGGATTCATGGCATTCATGATTTAGTTTCACTTTCAGAATTCTTATGAACAATGACATGCACCACTTAGTAAGTAGTAGATTAAACCCCCAACATTTAAGGTCCGCTTCCGTGGACGTGATTGCTAAAACCTGTCTGCTTCCGTCACCGCGTGAAGGTAAAACAAAGCACAGTGTATTACTGATTTCCCTGAAAAAATACTCGTACGTTTTGTAGCACAACTGAACATTCATCTCCATTTGATTCAATGGAAATGATCGAAATACATGCTCACTTCCAGTTAGCGATTGAAGACATGTGTTTTCATGTACGAGTGTCTCGAAAATATACCTACTACTCGTATTTTTCAGCTTGTTGTCACATTAATTTTCAAATTAACCTGTTGTTTGAATTAAAGTTGCATATAAAATTATTCGTTCATATTTTTTTGAGGTTCTTCAAAATTTTTTCTTCAGAGATTCAAATTTACTGTCTTTAACTTTCAGAATGTGAAACACCATAAAGAAAGACGGGGAGGAAATTGTTTTGGTCTATGCAGCGCGGCTTACACTTTGTTATCCGTTAGACATGTGGAACGAAATTGTCACTCTAATTGATAATCAAAATTTATTTTGTGTTTACACATCATATGTTCATAAATTTATCATGAGCAGTCTCGTATTTTCTATTTTAAAAATTCGTTGAAAAAGTAGAATTTCCCTCCGAGCAATGAAGCCTAAAAGCATCAATAATTTGTTTACTGAAGCTCTGACCATACAGCTCAGAATTTAACCGAAGTTGGGAAACATGGGACTAAAATAAAAAGGTCACTTACCAGTCAAACAAAAAACATGGCCTTACTGAGGTAAAAACTCAACATTTTAGACAAACGAAACTCATTATGCAGCTTGGGTGCGGCCTGTCGCCATAAAAATACCATGTCGGTGTGTATGTATCTTGGTTATTACAAGAAATAGAGTAGTTTATTATTTAGCAAGCTGAGGGTTCGTTAAATGACTGACCTTTGATATAATAGTTCAGCTTAACTATGATGCTGGACTTAAGTGCTTTGAGTGCTTGAAGAAAAATATTTGCAAGTTATTGGTAATATAACATTACTTGTTTCCGTGTGCATTACTTGCCAGTAGTGAAATTCGTGAATATTCATGTAAATTTCGTTATGGAAGGAGCTAACTCTGCCCACAGAAGGATTGTTAAAATTTCACTGCACTAGTAAACCAAGAAAAAACATGGCTTAGTTGTCCAAATAAGTAATCGTTCTGAAAAGTTACATGTACCAAAGACACTACAAGCGTTATGTTACACAAAGTGTTCAAAAGTATACTCTTCTGAACACACGTTACTTCATCTTTCAGTTTTGTCATCGAGTAACTGAGGTTTCACAGCGCAAGGTTCCCACGCCAGAGCTGCTGGCGCAGCAACAAAATTCTGAGGTCCTGCAGCGACCAAGGATCCTCGTATAGCATTGTAGCTTCTTTGTCAATTCATTGACCTTTTCTGTTGATCTTACTGACTTTGCTATGACTCTTGTTCTTGTATGATCTTTGTTCATTTCCTCCGGTAGAACTTGATATACGAATTGAGCTTTTTTCATTCATTCAATTGTCATTAGAAATGGGTTGCTGTAACTTAACGGTGAGCCGTGACTCGAATTAAACGTTTTGACGTGATGAATTACGAAGGTCACTCTTGAATGCGTTTTGCAGGTATTCGAAAATTTCTTCCATCTTTTTTATTATCTCAGAACTCCTGCTCTGGAAACTTTCCCTTACATGTGCATCTGACCCTCGTCTAGTTGTGGGCTCGTCGATATTTTTCTGAAGATTTTTTCACTCCTTAATTGGAAGATATTAGACAGACACGTTCCCTAGTAAACGTTGACTCTGCATATGAGATGAGGTCGTGGTCACGAACATTGAATACCTCAACCAATCTCAGGACGGGAATCTGGCAGATCAAAGGACGCCCTTGAAGAGGGCTAGTAGCCTTGGTTCAGTGGATGAGATCATTTCCTTAGGGGTATTAATCTTCTTATAGTAGAAAGTGCGTTATTGCTCAGATATGCTCTCATGCAGCTGGGAGATTGGGATGACGGCTGCAAGAACTTGCGTTTCGAGAGTCATGTTTGTTTAGCTGGAGTGTTCTAAGAAGGCGGGATCGATCTGCATTACTCGAATAACACTGACACTGACATATGTATATAGTTTTATATCAAGGAAAAAACTTTACCTCAAAAAATAATAGCACAATGATGTCCACAATGAACATCATCTATGTGAAGAAGATCGAGAGGTTAGTTTGTCACTGTTCCAGTGCAGGGAAGTACTCTCCAGTGCGTAAGAATAGCGCTTCTTGTTGTCTTACAATCCGGTAAACTCAACGAAGACCATAGCTGTCAAGGGCTCACTTACTTTCCTTAAACCTATTTGTTCGTCTATAACTCATTAAGAAAGACATCACGTCTCTGTAGCGGACGCAAGCTTAAACCCAAGCAGATCGGTATTCAAAATGAGTCTAAAAGGAACTGAACTATTCCTGCTGCTATCTCATTGTTGAAGAAACCCAACACACGAGATTCTACTTATGGTAGATACGACAGTGGTATCAAATGTTTCAAGTACTAAAACCTACACTCAACGACGTGTTCAGATGCACTACCTCGTGTTCAACTTCATTACACACCACATCCTGCTGTTGCCCTTTGCAGTTCGTTTTAAGTATCACGCGCTAGCACGAAAGTGACATTTTCCACATCACGGAGATGTTTTTCTTTAGAGTGCTCCATATCCAAAGATTTTCAAGGGCCTGCTTTGTTTACTTTGTTAGACGCAACATCACGTTTTGAGAACCGGAAAGGAAGGAAGTGTGTAATCGGAATAGCGTATCTAGGTAAAAAATTCGTTGACCTTGTTTTGGAGAAAACTCAGACTAATGGTTTTTTTTCAAGGGTAGTATTTATAGCAGGGTGTGTCGAGTAACACAGCAAAGTCACAGGAATTAATTATCGTGGCCTTCAAAAATACTGTGCCTTGGTAAAAAGCAAACTAGGTTGTCTCATGTGACGCTTGATTACGTATCTTGAATGAACGTGTTAATGAAGACAGAACTTTCCTTCTTAGCATCTGAAAAGAACCTGAGAAATAAAGCTTAAGAATTACCCTTATTCAAGTTGCATGACACGTAAAATTCAGGAAATGTAACAAAGTTTTGTGGAGATTCAAGAATTATGGGTTACGGTTCAGATTGCTGAATAATTTCCAACTATATCACAATTTAGTATATAGAACAATGTAATGGTATTAACAGATTTAAAATTTATTAACAATTGAATTTACATCTTCAAGAACTAATCGAGGTATGTCAATAATTGTATTGTAATCGGGATCGCTGCAGCTGAAGGCAGCAGTGCTGTGGCACGGACCACCTTATATTATATCAATAAAAAGCGATGAGTCTCCATTTAGTTTTGAATTTCTGTTTGGTCATGTTAGATAGCCTGAATTGCTGCGTATGTGAGGGCAAATAGATAGACTTGATGATGGTATTTGAATAATATTGTGAGGACATCAGCTGTCAAATTTTCACTGATCATGTACATTCAGTATTTCTTTTTACATAAAAATCTTAGCAGTTAGACGCTGGGGAAGAACAATTAGTTGAAGAAAAATCCATTAATATATTCGCAATTATTTATTAGGTTTCCGTAGTAAACACTGATTTGGAAGTTTATTCGGAATAACTTAGTATTTCTTCTTATATGCGTGAGGGGAAATATAAGAAAAATATATTTCTACAGATTTTTAACACGTGAATTATATGCTTGAAAAGAACTTACTCGACTTCTATGGCAAAACATATACTTGTTTTCATAAGTAATACTTTCTTCAACACTCACTGTTTCGCAGACTTTTCTACGCACATGTACATGTATGTACAGTATATGTGCCAACGTCCACAAAGTACAATTTAAATTCCATCTAACGATATTAAATGTCCTGTGAAGCGTATCCTACTATATTTTTCTCACAGCTCTTGCTCCCTTATGTTTTTTTATAATATTCTTAACTCTCTTTGTTCACAATCACATTATCATCTTTCGGCAGAGTTTGTTTGTCTCCGTAAGACACCTTATTTGTCTTAATTTTTGCTTGGACTTCAGTAGTTTAAATTTACTCGTTTTAATAATATAGAAATATATTTGGCAAATACGGCGTCTAGAAAATAATCAGATGCTGTGTTTTTTAATGAATACTACTGTATGTCTGTTCTTTGGTAATATAAGTTATTCAGTAGCCTTGTTTATGTTTATTATGTTAACCACTATTATACATCGGAGTTAAAATATAATTTTTTCCCTCAATATATCAATATGTTTCGTCTGATGATAACAGATACAAAGTTGTAAAATATTTCAAAATCTTTCAAACATAGTGTCATCAAAATGAAATGTTATCCGCGCTGCAGTTTGAACTTCCAAACTCAATCTCAGGAAACAAAAATCATTTGTAAATATTTTCCTTTCTCATGTTCTGCACCACATATATGCTTACAGAAGTGTTTCTCTTCAATTTCCAATTCTGCACTTGCTCCAGCAATGGGTATCAATCTATCACTCCGCACGAGTTATTATCATAAAAGCATAAAATGGTTCTTTTGTATGAGTTTCGAATATGGCAGACTTATTTCGTAATCATGGAAACGTTTACTTTACACTGGTCACTAAAGATGATAGTATTAATCTGAAACTCCCATAAAAACACAATCAGCCAATGTATCATTTAATCAAATTTTGCTCTGATGATGTAGTCAGAAGTCATTTATTAACGATCTTCATATACTCCAAAACAAGGATTCCCTATTTGGGGTTCATGTGTCCCTAGAGGGACATTTGTTTATCCAAAGTGGTACATTTAATGATAGTTTATAGTTCCTAAAACCTGAAAGTTTTATTTCAAATTCAGTGGAATTTTATTTTTTTACTCACTTTTCTGTCATTAGAATTCAGGGGTACGGGCTCATCTGTCGAAATACTGAAGGGGTACAAGGTCAGAGAAAGGTTGGGAACCCCTGCTCTAAAGCAATTAAAATTATCACACTTATTTTCTTACAAGATATGGTAATTTTTAACGCAAGATTCTGTTTTTCATGCGGCACCAATTTATCCCCATCACATATTTTCAATAACCGAGTCAATCTCCTGTCATAAGTGATTTCTCCGTGAATAACTAGTCAATGTTTGGGCAGGCTTCTGTGCCGCTCAGCAGGAGAGGTCCATCAGCGCTGGGCCACGCAGGCGCAACAGATTGCCCGCCGGCAAGTCTGAAGTTCTTGACTTCAGCTGCCCTGAAGACTTCGGTTACTACCAGCACCCCACGGACTGCACTCAGTATTATGTGTGTGTCTTCGGTGGCGCTCTGCAGGAGTCCTGCTCCGGAGGGCTTGTGTACAGGTGATAAATTGGCACATCGAGCTGTGGTATGGAGTTGTGGTATCAAATGAGAACAAGAACAATAGCTCGCGGTAATATTTCGCCAAAATCCAAATAAAAATATTTAAGTTAGCTTCGAACACGTACCTCTACGGGAAACTGAATCATTCGTGTCCTTAAAGCTTAGATTAACACGTTGAGTGCGATACGACCCGCCGGTGGGTCACTCAGGTTAGGTTCTATAATTTTTTCAAGGCTTTCTAGTGACTGTGTGTACAAAGTAAAGATTTGCACCAGCTAGGCAATCGCAGGCAACGTGTTAAGTTATGTTGCTCAAAAACTATAATTAATCACGCACATAAACCGCAATGCAAGTGAGAACGTACCTGGTAGTTTTACAAGGACATGCACGTTTGTCCGGCTTAATCTAGTCAGGTGTGAAAGTTTGCGTAATTTTGTTCGCCAAAAGCGCACCTTGAATTTTAAGACAGTACTGTCGCAATGATTTTGTCCTCCAATATTATAACTCCCGAGTCTGGATCACAGAGAAAGGCCCTTATTTACACTACTTAAAAAATGTTAAAGAGAAAATAAATTTTTCAAGGAAACTAAACCTTTTCCTCATTTGCAAGCTCACTGTTTTAAATCCTGTCCTTGGCCTCTTTTCTGTAAAAATGACAAGGAGTAAAGGAACTACTAGATAACTACAGCGGTATGTATCAAGTGTAAGTCTGAACGTTATTTCAGTTAATGAGAATCGAATGTCGATTCTCGATATATGGATAGGTTATAAACATCACCGAGATACAACTTCGTGAAGACACATATGTATTTATATATATAATTGTGAATTGTGAAGAAAGAGATGAGTGGGACGTGGTAGGAGCTCATGAGAGTTGCATATAGGGTAGCGACGGAGCTGACAATACTGAATAATCATTATGAATTTCACTGATATATCAGTGAAAATTCTGCAACGGCTCTTTCATAGAAAAATCGATCCTTCTCAAAATGTTGTGATGCCGGCATTAATACAGGTACACAAAACGTTCATGTGTTCAAACGCATTATTTTCACTAATATCTCAACAAATATTTTGGCAAATTATACTCATTTTCTTTGCTTATTTCTAGCCACGACCTGCAGACGTGCGACTGGCCTAGGAACGTGGTATGCAACGTAGACTTGTCAGCCCCCGTGTCGACGGTGCGCGTCACTGACCCGCGCACCGCCGCCCCGCCTTCCTCTCGCTCCAACCTCACGCCCTCCGTCAGGTAAACAAGGCACATCTGCTTGATTTTAAACTATGTTTGGAAAGTGTCATGGTTTATTTGAACTAGTAAAGTCCAAGCAGAACCCGGCATAATTTTCATGTACACTCAAACCTCGTTATTTTCACCATCATTATTTCCATTACACACAGTTTATACTACTTATTAGAGTATTTCTTCATTATATTCAGTACTACACTGTTATTTTTGCCATTTTCAATGACGTTTTCCTGAATACATAAACCCGTCAAATATTTAATAAGGGCTTTAATTACGACAAATAACGAGGCTTGAGTATACAAACTGAAGTGTTTTGTTTGTGCCCTGTATTACATGGGATGTTGCCATAGTCACACTAATGACAACATAAAACATGGCTACCGTGGGTGTATAAGTACAACGATGGTTGTTGCTCTTTATACTTACTCTATTTTGAGATTATAACTAGTTAAAGGGTATCCAATTGTGTACATACATGTATGTATATTTCAATGTATTCTAGAGTAAATTATTCAATATATCGCTAAATTGACGTCGTAATGGATACCACCTAAAGTTTTTGATTTCTAATCTCTAATTATCTTGTTAAGTGTAGATTTAAGTTCTGTGTGATTAGACACTTGTTCAACCAACGGATGGCATTTGTTAACAACGATTTTATACTAGGCGCTTGTTGAACAAGCAGCGTAAAAATAGTATGACTTCCTCTCCAACAACAAATGGATTCTGGTTATTAATTTCTTTGAGGGTCATTCCCATTCTTAAAATAATGTTGTACTTATTAATAATCACCGAATAGTTGCTGTACTCAATCAATAACAAATTTTTGGTAAATTTTTGGTTATAAAAAAGTCTCGTGAAATATACTGACTACGATCCACAGCACATACATACTATATGTACTCATGCTAGCCGTCCAGAAGCTGTTACTCTTCATAACGATGTCATCAAAATCTAGGAGCTGTTACATTTGTGGTAAATGTGCTCGCAATGAACAGGTTTTACCATTTTGAACATTATTTACTACCTAACCTGGACGGCATTTAACCAAATGGAAGAAGTAAATAGAATTTATGCAATAATTGCAGTATTATTTTATATTTCAATACTACATTTCTCAAAAATTCTAATCCTGTGTTACAGCAGCAATGGTTTTGCTGAGACGCACCGATCTTCTGTGGGCCGGAAAGAACAGGTGAGGCCAGAATTAATGATGTACTATACATATCGTAACCAAACTCTTCACCTGAACAACACGGCAGATTCCCTTGTAACAGAAAAAAAGTAAATCCCACATTAAAATAAACTTAGAAAGATGCAAAATGCCACTTCCCATGAAAGAAGGAAAGACTTGAGAAAGCATTTTGCGGTAGCTGTTTTCAGAGCTTTCGACATGGTGCCACCCAAGACAAAACGAAGGTTCCAACAACACTTCATCAAATCTTTTTACTCACTGACGACTAAATTTCTGACAACGTTTAAAAACACTGAATTACGTACAGGTAGTGCAAATCAAGGTAACCAAAATAGCATACCGCAGTAACCTCTCTCACAACGACTGCTGGAGCCGAGGCCCAATGAGATCATTTAAGGAACCATTGTTCCTAAGTGGCCTAACCACCGCCATGCATCTATGTCATCTTCCTGTGAGTGTGGTTTCAGTTACAATCAGTCAGTAAATATCCTAAACGAGGATTTTTTGTTGAGATAACGACATGAATTCATTGGAACACTTGTCATGCTGATTCAACTAGATAAGATCACTGGGCAAGACTTAACTCAGTTTAGCGAGTAGACGTTGTAGTCAGACAACTTTTCTGCATTATCAAAAAATTCATAAATTAATTTATTTTGTACGTTGTCAAGGCAGAACCTAGTAGTAAGATGTAAGATGATTGAGGTAATATCTCAGGAAAGGAAACAAAGCGTTTTACCGAGAATGTTTTTAGGTCTTCCCCAAATGCTTTTGACAGGTCAATTTAGAAAATGAAAACTTTTGTATGGGTAACTAGTTGAAATTGAATTGGTTATGTTTTTTAATAAATTTTTAACCTGCTATAACTAAATCCGTTATTGGTGTGCATATTTTGGAGACTGTAGCAAGCAATAGCGTGAATATCATGTTACACCTGCAGGAATGTCAAGTATAGAGGAATTTCAAGGTTCAACTCGTTTTTATTAAAATTTCCGTGGGTCTCTGAAAAATAATTTTTCTGATTGAAATTAGATGTAAAAATCATAATCATAAAACTACACAGTAATGGAGCCATTCAATACTAATGAGAATGTAAAGACAGGAGTAAAAAATGTAGGTATGTTTTTACTGCTCATATATTAAGATAAAATCACACAACTAAGAGTCAATTAATTATAAGAAGGTTTCCGTATTACCTTACGTTGCAAATACTGCACATCTTTGTTCGTAAAGTGTACGAGTGGTTATCAGAGTCTGATACAGAAAACCAAAGACGAGGGTAAGAATACTGACCGAGCACAGATAAAGTGAACAGGACTTCAGGAGACTATGTGGATTGCTGGGATCTTTATTGTCAGGCGCAGGCAGTGCATTATGGTCTATGTCATGTTCGCACGAGCCTCACAGTAAAGTAAATAGTAGCATATTCATTGAAGTAGCAAATATTTTCCTGTTTTGTCCAGTACAGTAAATAGAGTTACACGACCACCGAGTAAAATAATTGCCTCACGTAAGCTCCGGATAATACTAACCAAGAAGATTTATTAATTTTTGACCTACTGCTGCGAACATACGTATTCAACCACAACACAATAATCTAGATTTCTACTCAACTTGCAGCTGCCTGGACCGTCTTCTAGCTCGGTCAACCGCCAGGGGCGCATCATCAGCGGCAGCAATGACCGCGCGCAGCAGGACATACGTGGGCGCTTCCAGGTAATGAATGATTCCATAACAAAAACATATAACTTGTTCAGAGACACACTTGTAGATACGCCTTGTTTGCTAATAGAGTTGAACTGTTTTATTCGGTGGAACTTAATTGACGCAGCCAAACCTTAAGATAAATAATTGGGAGATAATGGTCAAAATTTTAACATAGAGTAATCAAGTTTGCGCTTTGACTTCTCAGGAAACTTTTTTGCCATCTTTTTATAGTACATTTACACGCGTGCATTCCATCACAGGAGGTAAAACTTGATCAGCACAAAGGAAAGTTTACGTAGTAAGCATGACACAAAGCACTAAGAAATCAGCTAATATTTCGTTTCAATTTCAGCTACAGGAATCGACGAATCGTGCCTTCAGCGTGGCTCCTACGACCACCTCAAGAACTTTCTCTTTCCCGTGAGTTACTACATAATTTTTTCGTGCATAGCTAATTTTCAGGAAAAACCTTCGAAGCTGCATTTTAGTAAGGTAAGGTGGGTGTATAAACGCTGTCTAAACGAGGCTGCTCGAATGCACGCTTTTGTTTAATTATGTTTAGTAGCTTATTATTAATATCCGTGAGCCTATCATTAATGCCGAACTAAAGCTTGTTGTATGTCTGCCGCGATAAATTCATATTTGCATTTAATTTCACAGCAACCTCACCGCTGGTATGAAAAATGCTATAAAGATGGGTGAGAATAGCATGCTTTCATTATGTGTTATTTCACAAATGACTCAATTTTTCGTACCTTGACTGTTAAAGGTGGACGTCTGAGTTGTGCAATTTTGACGCTTTCAACTGCAATGTTTCTGGTCTCAAAGACGGACAAAAACGACTGAAACGGGCTACTCCTGACCAAGTCGACGACGTGACTGAAATTAAGTCAAGACAAGGACGGTATCAGTACGACGTTTCCATCTCAGACTCTTCACGGTATCCGAGGATAGTGAGACGAGGCTATGATCATGCTAAAACAATTGCAGATGATGATGAAAATTTCGTCAACTTCGAAAGGTCAGAATCACCGTTGAACAACTTCAAATTTTTTCATTTTAATGATGAGAGCCATGATTCCCCTAAAAAGACTCATGATTTTTTCTCCCTAGATTCTATAGAGGAGGATTTGGATAGAGGACAGAGTCTTCTCGTGGACATGAAGGTACAACAGAAATCCAACATTCTGTTCCATAGACCAATTTCTGGAGGTCGGAGGAAACGACCACCAGCCAATAAAACTAATAAAAGGGCTGTAGGTCCGTCAGCATTTTCTTACAACGCCGTAAAGACTCCTCTCCGACCTTCTTATCAAGACCATAGACTTGCAACTCCTTCAGAGGCTTTCAAGTTTCAGTCTTCCAGTCGCTTCTCAAATATCGGCAGCAAATCCGGTGTTGGCGCTAATCCACCTCCTATTAATAAGTTTTATAGAGGAATTGAAGAGTCTCACGAAGTTCTTCCTGCCTCAGGATATTCTTCATCATCTTCTGCAAATCCTTTTAGTAAATTTACTATTAACAATAACCCCATACATTTGTCAACTGGAACACTGGTTCCAGAGAGGCCTAAACCGATGCCTCACGAAATCAATCCTTTTCACGAAAACCGACCTGTTCACGAGTATACTTTCGGTCCTCCGAAAAAAGAGAAAGATTTTAACCAGTATGGAGGAAAGTTTTCTCCGGCACCGCATCATCGAGATATCCATGATCGACCTAGTAATCACGAACAGCTTTCGATTCCTATAGGCCACAGTAATCAGAACGGAAAGTCTCAGCACGTCACTGACCATACGACTATGAGATCAACAAAATTATCTCAACCCTATCTACCCAAACCAGATAGTAATACTAATAGATATTTTGAACGAACACAGGGTCATGGATTTTCCAACGTAGCTCAATCTCCTGGATCATACCGTAGAGACGCACTTCCAAAGAAGACCTCTCAAGAATTTCGAAGGCCTAGTCCTACAGTGTCGAGTCAACAGCAACAAAATCTTCCGATTTATGGAAACGATTACACTTTACACCATAATCCATCTGAAACGCAACCTTTTAGAAAAGGAAGTGATGACTTCTTACATTCAACTCCAAGAACACGATATCACGAAGAGCTTGACTATCCTCTTTCTCTGGACGATTATGAATATGATGATTACTTCTATGGAGAAACTCAACCACCTCCGTCTCAAAGTTACAAACTGTCAAATTCAGATCGGCCAGATGGAAAATATCCACATTTTTCCAACTTGAATCACGAACCAGGATTTTCTAATCTGGGCTCTAAAGAACAGAAAAACTTCACTACTTCTAGACCTCAATTCCATTCAGTAGTATCAAATGAGCGTGAACCGTCGCTGCCGACAAAATTTATTAAAACTAGTCCACCAATTAGAAACAGGACTCCAATCCCTCAACGTCCGAATGATCCACGAACTTCAAATTTAGATGCTGGTAAAGAGCTTGAGTTTTCTCACCAGCCGACTTCCAGTGAGATTCCAACTACGGCGAGACCTACTAGACCCACTAGACCTAAAATTCACATTCCAGTTCGACGTCACAGGAAAACCACTAGCACTACAATTACTCCTCCTCCCCCTGAACCGCCTAAGACAACATTAAAACCATTCACGTTTCCACCGTACGAAAAACCCTCTCCGTTCAAAGGAAATTTTCGAAATTCCCAGTCTTCCAAACGACCGATCCACATCCCAGGAACAGCGCGACATCCTGAACTCTCCAAACTGCCTGACTCGTCTACGACCAATAAACAACATACGACTGACAGACGACAGTCACTAAAACAACAAAATTCCAGGTAGCTCAAATACTGTTCTTATGATACTATTTGTGATAGATTACCATTTTATTTTTCATTCTGATACAATTTCCTTTTCAATCACCAGTTTGAAACTTTTTTCAAAATAAATATTCATGGTAAAAAAACGTAGAAAATTGTATCCACAAGTACCGTCGGGACGGTTACGTTTTAAGTCATAACCCCCCCAAAAAAGAAATTTTTTCTCTTCAACTTTTTGAAATCCGTTTTAGAATTACTCAAAGTTAGTGTGATATGTTACCATTGTCTAAAAGTATGAAAAAGACTAATTGATGGCACGCTTGAAGTACTTGGCTTGACGTAAAGCAGACCCTTTTCACGACGTATTTTGTTGTTTGCGTGTAGGTTTTACAGTCAATTCATCACATGTCAGTCCCACAAAAGAATGACTTGACTTCTTTGTGTAGTAAGTTGAATTATTTATTTAGATTTGTGATCAAAAGTTGCTCTCAAATCTTTTAAACGTTTTATTCCAATCGCTGCAAAAAATCCTGCCAACTTTAACTTTTCTGAATCTTTTCTCTAACTATGACTTAGCAGTTGTCAGGCTGAATTTTCGTTGTCCTTATTCTAGTCGTCAATGACTTTCTAGCAATTTATTCCTTTTTATTCCACAAAGTCATTGCCTCTATTACATTTATTACTTTTTCCTCCTGAATTGTTTGTTTTTATACGTAATTTTTGACCGATTATGTAACCATCCACGTGCAAAATGATTTACCATGCGAAAACCTCGCTACTAAAATCATGAATGAATTTTCAAACACTATGACTGATCTTTGACATACGTAAAAAATGTGGGTTATGTGCTATTGAAATCTAAATTCAACAAAAATACTTCTTACACGCTAATTCTAATAATTAAGTCGTTTGCGTTATTGAATTGTGTCACAAGTATTTTCAGTGTTGAAGTTGAAGAAATGACAGTTTTTCAACCCAGAAAAAGTTGCGATAGCTGCACATAACCCTGAGCTGACTCGCTACAAGACGAAAGTTCCTGGTTGATAAAACGTAAAGTCAAGATAAACGTTGGCAGGCACGACAATTCCGGTCAACTAATATCTGGACTTCAGTCTTGGTACTATGTTTAGTATTAAATTTCAAAGCAACTGCTTTGAGTAAGCAAAATCATAGTCTCCAGTCCATTGCTGTGCATCAACGTTAGGTCTTATCCTCTCTTCAGCTGCCGTACATACGAACGTTAGACTGTAGTTTCCAGTCAACTCCTCATTATACAGTACAATAACCCATAATTTCCAGTCATCTACTGTATGTACAGACCAATGAACGTAGGTCACAGCCTGCTCATGCAGTTGACGGACGACACTATTTCCAGACCCGCTCTCCCTGGCTCTGCGCCCGCAACATCTTTCAAGGACCAGTTCGACTCCCGTCCTCAAAGTTCCTCCTCCTTCAGAAGTCCTCAGCAGCAACAGAGCTCTGCTGTCACACCTGCTCCTGCTGCTCTCGATGATAACTTCTACAGCGACCTACTGAACCTGACCGATGCTGAGTACTTCTACCTGTACGAGGATCTTCTTCTCGAAGGTGAACGACAAAGGCAGTTTTGAAATTAGAAATGGTTCACATCCCTATATTCCTTGATGCACAATTCTTTTTCAAAGTACATACATTGATTTCATGTATATATATATATATATATATATATATATATATATATATATATATATATATATATATATATATATATATACACGAGTACCTACATATAGGTGCAAGTCAGAATACATTAAATAGAGCAGTAGAACATTAGCAAAGAATTTATATTTCCAAATATTTAGTTAACTTTACGTTTGAGTATGAATTACATCTTACATTTAAAAATTACGAAGACGTTCTCGCTAACTGTATGATCATGTATGAATTGCGGATGTTCTGCACGTGCGACTTCCCATAAAAATCTTCACACTGTATTCATTTCTGTTTCTTTTTTATCTGGCTTGGAAACTCACCATAGCGTTTGTTTTCTACCTGTATATAAAGAACTAAGTATGTTTCCTTATATGATAAGATGTTTCCGCGTGCGAATAAATTTTTTTACTAATTTTGTGTTACAGCATAAACGCTTACTCACTAGTTAACCTCTAACACAACTTCGAATCAATCACCCAAAACATTACCAATGTTGTGAAAGTAAAAAGTGAAATGGAAATAATTTATCTTCAGATTATTTCGATGGCACCGCTGGCTCTACGACACCTAAACCCACAACTCGTGCTCCAATCAGGTGAGTTTCACACAAGTCTTTTGAGGTGGTGTACCATTTATATAAATGTGTCCATTCGTATGCCTGTTGTTATTATAACTGTTTTTAATTTCCATCATAATTTATAGTAGATTGTACGTGAAGCTTTATTAATCATTCCCTAGACTATACTGATTAAATGTTTTGATGATAATTCTAAGTTTTAAAATGATTTTCAATTAGATGTAGCGTTAATATTTCTCCCTTTCACGCGAAGAAAAATTCTTTTTGCTGCATTTCGAAGAAAACGGATCTCCAAGCATCGCTTAGATTATTTTCCAATGTGATAGGTGTTACAGTGTGTTTTTCGCTGTTTTCTCAGGTGCAATGAAGAGCGATGGCAGTTATTAATTGCCTTGATTCATTCGATTATTTTTTTCTAGTGTACCCAGTAAGTTTGTAGCGTATGACGAGAACGTCTTGATCGCTAAATGTTAAAAAAAATAACAAAAATTTTAAATTCTTAGGCGGATAAATAATTCAATCGAAGAGAACAAACTCGATTACTTCAGTACACAATATAATTGATTCGTGCTGGAATAGTTTGTGTCTTCTTTTCTCTAATTTCTCGAACTGAAGACTAGGTACAGTAAATACATTCTGAGACAAACTATGAAACCTGCGTAAATACACTTTGGTTAAGAGAAAGACCTGTTTAGTCATAATAAAATGCTGTCAAAGTTAAATGTAATTCAGTACTTTGTTTACTTGGCGGTTAATGTTGATAGAAAGTAACACCCTTGGTGATGTCGCGAAAACTAGTTTTCATGGGTAATAAAGTTGATTGTAGAACAATATAAGTCTAGTAAGTGACTATTATTCAATTAAACATATTTCCTCAATCTAACATTGCGTTCCAACCTATCCGTGATTTTCTAGATTGAATCCGAAACCGATCGATTTCCGAGCATTTCCGATCGAGTCTGGGTCTGCATCGTTCTCTCTCACCACATCTCGCACTCCGCACATTCTGTCACCAAAACCACTTCCACCTCCACCAAACCCTGTCAATGTCATTCCAACTACTCAAACTATACCTACCCCAACAACAACGCCTGAATCCAGGATCACACCTCTTCAAAATCTTCAGCAGTTGAAACATAAATCTAGTAATTTAAGGTACGCAGGCGATGAGCTTATTTGTCCTAATTCTCCTCACTGTTCTTCAAACAAAAATTATTGTTACGTACCGATGCTGGAGTAAAACACAACTAACGAACTTAAAAAACATTTTCATTTCCAGAGTGGTTCTTTCTGGCGATGCTCGCGGTTTATTTCAAAACGTATCCAGAAAATTTCCTGAATGATCAAACGTTTCAACATCCTCACCGAATATCACATTTGTTCTAGCTTGACAGCATCTGTTTTATAATTTTGAACTCGCACCGCAGAATGAATTTGGTTTCCTTTTTTCTAGGCACGAATTTATCTCATGATTTGATCATGGTAGCTTTAATGTCGCATGAGATTTACAGTATGTTTTCCTTTGCATAAATCATACTGTTCTATCTTTCATAGATGTTAATTACTAGTTAATTACGAAAAATGTTGAATAAACCTGAAGGGGATGTAGCGTCTTTAAAATCGCACTACGTATGGTAATTTTAAAAAAATAAAGATTTTTAAGTAGAGAGAAACGGGTTAAAATAACCAAAATTACCACCACAGAAAGACAACTGTCCTTTTTGAGCGAATTTAAAGTTGAGTGTGTGAGTGTGTACTTACCTCAAGTAACAACGCTCATATTATACAAATTTACTGTACATTTTACATAGATGTTTTATGATAGAAATGCCTGATTGATGTAGAAATTCAGGAGGACCGTCATTGTTTGATTTATAATTTCAATGTTCTTTAATACTCCTAGTATATATAAACAATCCCCTTTCATCTTCATTGTAAATACCATGAACATCGCTCGTGCTCTTGAAACTCTAACCCTAATGTATCCTTGTTTGCCAATTTTCCAGAATTCTTTAATTTTGAGCTTGTGCCTTTCAGTCTTGTGCACGTTTGATCATCAAGTTCCTAATACATAATCACCTTTGTTATCCTTTGTGATTAAGTTTAATTTTTTATTTACTTTTTATTCCAGTGTCTGTTTAATCTGTTTAATTTTGAGTGAATGCGGAGTCACCAATATGATAAGATCAATGTTTGACACCAATTTCATGGTTTTTATTTTTAATTAAATCTAACTTAACAAACAAGTATTTTTGAGGAATCGTTCACTAAGCGACTTTTGCATTGAATACGCTGTGCTCTTACAATTTTTGTTCTAAAAGGTTATGCTAATTTTTTCTGAGCAGCCTTGTTAATGTGCATTTGGACTTGGTGAAATGAAATTCGAAACTGTATTTAATTGGAAAATAAATCATTGCATTTTTAAAATTCAAACTCTTTGTTAGCTTCCTCCATCGTTAGTTATTTCTCACTTTACAATAGAGTTCAAACTTGACTTTCCGTTCGAAAATTGTTTCAGCAATTCCAAGTTGGTAGTCACGGGTTGTTTGTGTGATCTGCACCGATGTTTACAACTAGGGTCATCGAATGCACCTCTCATGTGCACAGTTCTCCTCGAAATCACTGAATTTCTTCTTCACCGCATTTCTGTACATTTTAATCAAAAAATGTCATATTATCAATCATCTCCGATTTTATTGCATACTTTGAAAGATTGATTTATACATTCGAGGTAATATAATAATGACGTGTGCAAACGTGAATTAATGATGTAATGAAATCATGAAAAACTGGCTTGTAGTTACTTTATCTTCAAAACGCTATTGCCTTGTTCACACGGAGTACAGATTTTTGTATTGTACTCTAGAGAGTAATTATTCCTTGAAATATCCCTCAAATAAATTAATTTGACTGAACGAAAATGAAACTTCGATTCATAATTTTTTTACGAGTATGCAAATGATTTTAGTGTGATGAATGCCATTTCTATGCACATATTAGTGATCAAAGTTTTTGAGTTTTAATGAGATCGAAACATAGCAGTTCTTACTACTGTATTTTGTTAAATATTTGTCAGTCCATATAGCGAAGAAGATCTTTTACTTTCTTTAAGTGAGGAAGTGTATATAAACATTATCTCATAAAAAAGCTTTCATGCGGTATTCGCGTCACATTCACCTCATCAACTCTAACACCTTGTCGTCTTGTTTTCACTAAATACTAACCGTTCGTTACAAAGCAACCCTGTGTGCAATTTCCCAGAGATCGCGAGAGTTTCTCGCCCATTCGAGGCACGGACCGGTCTTCGCCGTCTTCGTCTCGCTCGACTTTATCAAGCAGATCAAACAGTGTCTCCTCCAACAAACTTACAGACAACAGAGCTCCTCTGCGCGAATCTTTCCCCCAAACAAATAGCATTGCTAATACTTTCACATCACAAACTCGAGACAACAGCGTTGATAAAGGCAGAAGCTCCACTCCCAATCGGGGACCTCCCAGAGGAAGTCAAAGCCGATCTCAGTCTTCCACTTCTTCCTCAAGGTTGCCATACTTGTTTACTTTTTGAAATTTAATTTCTGTAGGCGAAGAAAAGCCTCATGGGACGCTTTTCTGTTGGTCTTTGCAGGCATGTCAGGCCTAAAATTAACTCGATATTGCCTGTGAATGATCACAATATGATAATGGAACGTTCACCATAAGGTGAGATCAGCGTCAACGGCTTTCGAGAGTTCCTAATAGGCTTGGCATTCTTTCAAATTCCTCAAACAAGCATCTCGTAAGTGCTGTGAATCCGATGATAGGTCCCACTAATAGTTCAAGGGATGAGTCATAGCATCCTTTGGCTTCAAGCATACATAGCTACGGATTCTATGGATTGGAAAATTCTTATGCTGAGAGTTAACTCAGAATTTTAAATCTTTTCTTGCGCACGACTGTCCCACAGCCTCGCTTTTTAAAGTTTCCAGGAAAGCACCCATGGCATTAAAACTATCACATCGCCTAATAAAAAAATTTGTGTTAGATATTTCACTCCATCACTCATTGCTTTCGCATCTTGATATAAATATTTTCTGCATGAACAAACTAACCCTTATGCTCATTCATCTTACTAAATAATTTTGAGTGAGAAAAATACTCATACATATAATAATTGTGGGAAAGGTGTGAACAGCGTATTACACTGCATGTGCTAAGCTAACATCAAAGTGCACCTTCTGTCAAATCTGTCGGGCATTATCATGTAGTACAGTAAAATTTATTCGGTGTTGTTCTTTCACGTGTTGCTTCATTTTTCGGAAAAAAAATCGTGTTCAAGCCTGAGGTCTGCTTGAGGATAAACTTTTTTCATGGTAAATGAAATTGTTCCTGTTTTAATAATATAATAGTGTTTTGCTATGAGTGCAGATTAATTTTAAGGCTTAATGGGCATTCGATATCGTAAATTGTTTCTGACCATAACATTATCCCATACAGGCTCAACTTGACCGATAACCTCCTGCAATATCAAGACACTGACCCAGCCCCCTCTTTCTCTCTTTCGTCTCCCTTGCATTCAGACCTCCCCACATCTTCAATAGTTGCATTGTCAGATTTTTCTTCATATGATGAAGATACCGATTCGTCAGCTACTAAATCCTTCTCTCAAAATCCTGATAGAGTTATAAGAAAAAGTGGTCTCGCAGATTCTTCCTTTCAATCATTTTCTCATCGTGCTATGATATCATCAAAATTTCACTCTCCTTCACCCTCGTCACGAGTAAGTTCTTTTCCTTTACATCAAGATCGTAATTTATCCAAAACTTCTAGTGCCTCTGAGAGAAGACTTAAACTACTTGTTCCTAAAAGTTTACAATCATCAACTTCTTTGAAAACATCAGCGAGTGCCATCATTAGGCCTGTTGTGCCAGGTGATGTCTCAGTAACCGATGACATCATGGACGATGAATTGGGAGGAGAATCAGCTGT
The DNA here is from genome assembly GCA_006783055.1 of Trinorchestia longiramus. Lineage (NCBI taxonomy): Eukaryota > Metazoa > Arthropoda > Malacostraca > Amphipoda > Talitridae > Trinorchestia > Trinorchestia longiramus. The sequence goes on along the minus strand of VCRD01000032.1, from coordinate 386,472 downwards.
TCCTGAAGAGCTTTTTTTGACTTCTGATGAACCACACGATCCAGTTGATCTAGCAGCTGAATCTAATGTTTCTCTTGCTACTAATAACACAACCCATACTAATGACTCTAAGATTAAGGTAGTAGCTGCAAGCTACACGGCTTCAGGTGACACTTCCAATTCCCCATTTGTTTCTGACGTCATTGATGTGCTGCCTCCATTTTCTTCTAACCGCACTACTGCTCCTCCATCCAAGTCCAAACTGCACCCCAAACCTGTTCTTCCACGGCCTAAGCCGCTTTCTTCTTTGCGTACTAACCTCAAACCAATTGTTCAGCTCTCCCCAAATGCTTCCTTCGTTAGGATTTTATCGAGGCAGATTACAGATGGACCATCACCTGTTCAATCTGTTAAAAGTATTAAAAAACTCCGATTACGTCCTCTTACTGTTGCGAGGCCTGTGGTATCAACCACTGAACATGACGGTGTACTTATGACTGGCACAACCGACATGATACTAGTAAAAAATAACCCTATTTTGGATAATAACACATTCAATGACGATTACATAGACGCTGAAAATAGCCCGAAGGTAGAAGTTGATAATGCTGTGGACTATAAACCTAGTAAAAAAATTGAGTTACTCTTCCCGAAGCGTTTACGATCAGAGGACGAAACTAACGTTATCACTTCTTTTGCACGTAACTCATCATCGACAACCACTGTTCGTCCAACGGCAAAGGCAGAATTGCTCAATGATTTATCAGCAAGTAAGAAATTTCCTGTAGCTCAGATCTCTAAATTGTCATCTATTCGGAATTCTCTCTCAGCTGTTCCAGACTCAACAGTGAGTATTCGCCCCTCATATCGTTTAACTTCACGGTTGTCTTCCAACCATCCAGCAGCTAAAGTTCAATCCCTGACAGGACGACAAAGTAACGATCCCATAAGCAAGCGAACTAGATTTAGTCCACCAAGTATATCAAAAATTTCTGAACGTAAACCCTTGCTTCCGCGACTTCCTATTAAATTTCCCCCTAATCCGATTACTCATGACATGTTGAGACAGAAACTCACTTCTGACCGGTTCACGAATATAAGAAAAGAACCTCTTACGGAATCCCCTAATAAATTACCGTTGACAAGCACAACTCCCAGGCCTGCACCGACCGAAGAGGTTACAGAAATATCTATTGATTACTTGGAGAACACTGAAATTCCGTTCGATTATGACAAACCTGAGTATGATGTTGATCCTACAAGGTACTTTGATGAAGAATACGTTGAAAATGAATACGTTGGCGAAGAATACACTGACGGAGAATATATCGATGAAATCACTGCAACTTTGACTGACGAGGCTGCTATTATAAGCGTGACAGATAACATAGAAGAAGTTTCTCCATCAACAGAACTTCCAAAAACACTTTCTAGGCTCAGCTTGCCATTCCCTAAGCGACCAGAATCTACTACATCATCAGCTGCTGATCTGCAAGAAGGTACATTGCAAGAAAACGCTGACGATTCCAGAAAGCAAACTTCGAGTACTTTTCGCCCTATTGTTAGACCAACTCGACCTTCCAAAGTATCACTTCCTACTTTTTCTACGACTGAGCAAACCGACATTTTAATTAGTACTGAACCGGTAACAGAGACTTCAAATACGAAGTTCAGCGTTAAAGATCCTCTTACACGACTTTCCAACGACACTTTAAATACCACCAAAGATCATTCTTTTGATTCGGACAAGCTACTGATGGAAGAAGCTGATTCTACCAATCAACAGCATAGCAACATAACTCAAAATAAAGAAAATTCTAAATCGCATCCCCTTTTGGCATCCATTAGAAGTAGAACTCCTCTCCTAAATGACGATAATAACAATAATTTTAATAACGGTCTTGATAATCCTTATAATGCAACTACTGCTAGTAACGATTCCAGTAAATCTATAACTCCCAATAAGAAACTTTTAAATCCCTTGCTTTTACTTAAGAATACCTTCTCTTTGCGCCAAGTAGAAGCATCCAACAATTCTAGTTCTTTGAACTCTTCTCTTTCCACTCCGTCCCCTTCTTTCTCTTCTAAACCACCTGCTGGCCGCCTTGGGCTAGTGTTCCCGACTCCCAGGTCTGAAGTTGCCGAGTCGTTGAGGTATGTTTTAGCCTTTTTTCCTTTCTTAACATGCGAAACTGCAATTAGAACGTTTCTCTGCCTACTCGTACTGGCTGGGATCGATTTAGTAAACTGATCGAGAAGCATGGCGAAACTTACATTGCATCTTCTCTTTTAATGTCGAATGATCTGACGACTTGACTCCCTAAGTAGCTACTTAAGTACTTCTATCCGACAGATGTGCCTTTTCTTCCACGTAAATCTGTGACCGACGCCAATTTGATTTCCTTTTAGTACTTCATTAACTGAGTAGAACAACATAGATGCGTCAATTTCGCCCTCCTATTAATAACGTATAGGAACTCAAAATTGCTTCCTCTAAAGCTCTGAACCACTGGTGGCATTTTGGCTTGCTTTCCTATTCTTATTTCTCACTCATACATTCTGAAAAGAATAAGTTTACGGTTTCATTGGGTTTTTACTGAACTCTAATACTCCTATCATCTTTTCTGTTTTCTGTACTTCTTTTCTTGCATATTGTCATCACTTTCAGCTCCTTAAGGCGGACTCGGAAAATCCAACGATCAAACGACACCGAGACGCAGAAATTCACATTTTTTGGGACAATTCTTCCGTGTACATTGCTTTGACCCTGTCATGTAAAGTCTCAATTTTTTCTTTGTTCAGTTATCTTGATATATCACTGTAATTTAGAATTTAAAGTTACAAAAACAGTGAGAGATATATCTATTTTCTTTATTTAAATGCAAATGGTGAGGCTTTTTAAAAAAATAGACCCTTATTTTTCCAAATTTAACAGATTAGTTTTGTTTTTGCATTTCACCTGAAATAAAACAATGTTTTTAATGCTATCAATCAGATATTTATTTTTCAACGATTTTTGTCAATTTTTTTATCTATTTTTGCAAAAATGTCAAGTTTTTACGGGAATCTATGGAGATAAATTATAGTGTAAGTGATAAAGGTGTTCATATGTTACTGCAATAAGCTAAAGTTTTGTAAGAATAGTTTTCACTTCAACTCGTTACGACTAGCTTTCTAAACGTGGTATACCTATACAAGTACAAGGAAATTCAATGAATAATTTGTTTATTTTCTTTGGGAGACTTACAGTTGCTAAACAATTGTTCTTACCATTACAGAACAAGGATATTAACCTCGAAGCAATCAAAACGGCCGAGTCATAAATTTTCGCATAATTACTTCATAAACAGATCTGCGTAACGTCGGACTGGTTACTCTGTGTTCACGTGGTGATTCATTTTAACAGCTGCATGAATCACAATGAGTCCCACTGTGGTTCTTATACTTCAAACGTGAAACCTTGGAAATGACAATCTGACGAATGACTTTATAAAGATAGCGTCTAAAAATAGAATTGAAAGTCAGCAGGACTGTTTTTTTCTGAATGCGTTTCCAGCAATGAGGCTGCCGAATTCCACATATCAAATTTATTATTAAAATTTTACTGAACCAGCATCTCTTCTTGTACAAAAATTTCAGTTTTACATTTCCCTAAATCCTCAGAAAACACATGTCTCATGAAAGCTTTTGTGCGGTGGTTGTCCGATGATCCCTTCTGCATTCGCCAATCCCATACCTTGACACTTATTATTTCACTTACTTCCCTGAACTGAGGTAGTTGCCGTATATTAGTGTAGCGTATTTTACCCATCTTTTCTTTATGTTACCCTCTTTGTGACTTGTACATATGACGACAACGCAACACTCGTTACTTTCGTGAAAGTCAAATTAAACTTTTTGTTTATTTGAAAAAAAATATAAAATTTTAAAATTACATTACAAGTAAATGGAGAGTTCGTTTGAATAGTTCGTTATGCACAAAACTTGGGTCGCACGCTCAAAACTTTCTGTTGGTATTAATTGAAAATAATAATATTCGTCAAACTCGATTGATGTAGCAACTCTTATGGTAGAGATATTCAAAGTCTTTAAATAAATAGCTTTCACCCCAGTGATACTTCCAGAGAAACTACAGGAATTAAATTCAATTTGTTCATATAACTTTCATAAAATAATAAATTATAATTTGTTAAGTTAGAGGAATGTTTGCACCTGATGATGCCTGCCCTATAACTTTTTACCCTCAATGGTTTGACATAATTAGGACTTCATACGCTAAATTTTGAAAGTTGTTGTGACGACTGAACCATATCAAGTACAAACAGAATTCTGTGTTATTGTAATGAAGGACTGCAGTTGTAAAAATTTTTTGACAAGTTCCTTCTTTCTTCTAGGAAATATGAGCTATTAGTGTTGCTTCAACCTTATTAGTGTTTTTTCATTTACTCGATACCTGCATGTAGATTAGGAATTTGCGCGAAACCTAAAATGTTGGAATGCTCTCCCTTATTAGCGTACGCAGTGTTTGTGTGCTACAAAAGAGTAAGAGTTCAAATCTGTGTTACCCGTAGAAAACCATTCCTTGTGAAAGTAACAGCCTTGCAAATTCATTATCTTGCATTTTTTAAATATACTTTTACGGATGACCTACCACTACATATTATGTTATTTAATGTATGGTCTATCCTGAAAAATATATGGTTTATCACTCTCAATGAAAGATCTCATCAAAGTTCACCGGAGAAATGCTCAGCTAAAAGTAAAAATCCTGGTTTTTAGGTTTTACATGTTCGAATTGAGCCATACCCTATTGTTAAATTTCAATGTACACACATCTGAAACCACCATTGAATACGGTGAACCTCTGCTAAGTACAGTTTGGTGTGAATAGGAAAGAAATTGATGAAGTACTCGTAAACTAACAGGGCGCGTTCCATAATTCTCAAGTCCTCTAAATTGTCGGAATGTTGCACCAAATTAGAAAGTTCACTCTCAACATAATAATGCATAATTTTTATGCCCTATTGAAAATAAATATGCTTATTCAAATTGGTTCCCCGTATAATCTTGTTTGGTAAACAATAAGTCATAATTGAAGTCCAATGTCTTTATTATACTTTTGCCCTTGGAAGAGCTTAACAATTTCCTTCAGTATTTTTTACCAAATTGTTAGAGTGAAATCAGTCATATCATCAGCCGTAAACTGTTAGTTTAGGGTACTGAACCTCCCTCACAGATCAAAAGGAGTAAAATATGGCATCCTTTTCTGGCATCCAGTGATTTTTCGTACGCCGCTGCTAGATTTAAGGTGTCTGAAAATCCCAAGTGTACAATACAGTCATAAGGAACGCCGTGAGACGATCAATCTCGCATGCTATTTTATTTACAGTTTTAATTTCATAAGTTTTCTGATATTTTTCTGATATTTATTAATATTATATCACTATCTCAACAGGCATCATGAATCTTACCAAGGCGACAAAACTGACCTTTCCTTGATATTCCATACTATGTATTTCATGCTTCAGAGGACTGTGTAAGGCTGAGATTTACTATGTATAACTGAATTATATTTCACGACCAAACGACGAAACTAAACAATAACTGACAAGACAGAACAACGGCATGCGACGTATACCACGTAGAACACTATTAATTCCGGTGTATTTCTAATAGAGAGGGTAGAAAATGGGGTGCGTGCAGAGGGGATTCTGGTGCTGTGATATTTTTAATTTACATGTATTTTATCCTTTTTTACCATAAAGACCTTGTTCTGTGACATGATTAAGGAATATGAATATTTGAATTTAAATTGTGTTCCCACATTTCTGTAATTGTCATGTGGGTCTCACCCCAGCGACTTCTCTCTGCGTACGCCCTTTTTAGATAATTAACCAGTCATGCTGAACACTTTAGAATTTAGTTTCTATATGGAAGCACGTAGCTTTTGAATTTGTAATTCAATTTTTTTGCCAAAATTCAAACATCTAATAAACTTACCAACCATAACTGACGAATTGCAGTTGCTGCATTTTGTCCTTATATGCTGTTACCAAATGTCTTAGCTTCCAGCGTAGTCTGCTGTAAGATCCGGTTGGTTTGTCAGTGGGGTTGGCTTTATTTTACCGTACTGGTTGTATCTGAGTTCAACTCCAGATTCCTTGGGATACATGTTCTTAACTTGCTCGCGTCCAATTAAGAATGCATGATCTTGTCACTAATTCAGTAGCCGCTTGTGGGCAAGCTTCAAAACTGTTGGCTTAATCCAATTTTATGCACTGATCTCGAGTAGGTAAAGAACATGAGTATGATATAATGTTGTAATTTTATTCTGACGTGCATGAATTTTTAATTGAATGCAAATTGAAGAATACTTTACTGACAAAATTTTGTTAAAATTTTGCAAGGTTTTGAAAATTACTAGTCTTTTTTATAGAATATTAAAATGAGTGTAATGTCTACACAGGAAAAGCAGTCAGAGGAGCAACCAGGGCTCGGCTTCTGTTAAAGTCGACAATTCCAGACCATCCAGGTAATTTTTTTTCAAATTGTTAACGCATGAGGATGTACTTTTAAGCGCTTCAAAGTTCTGAAACTAAATGTGATAACGCTATTCATGTTAAATAGCTACATGTTCCTTAGGATGTCGTTGGCTTGAAGTAACACTTAGAGTTTCTCAGGAAAAAAGTATTTCTCTCTAAAAACACGTTCGTTGGATTTTATGATGTTTTTTATAATTTTTGTAAGAGAAAAATTAAGAAATTTAAAGTATTATCGAATTATTAGAAAGTTTTAAAAGCGTCGTTCTATATGAAGAACTATTTTAAAAAACAGAATGACATCTATTATATTTTATATCGAAACTTTGGCAGCAGTTTCAAAAATAAACGTTGTATTAAAAGCCATATCGCCAAAAAACACAAACACCGAATATAATGTATTTGATTGACTTCGTACCTACAAGCATAGTATTTTAATAAACCCAAGTAAGAGCCTTCATTAATTTCTCTCATCTCCCGTACTTATTAAAAGAGGAAACTTTAATAAGTAAATACAATGCTTATGCCAAGTCCGATACGAAATAAAAATGAAAACTATCAGGGGAAAATGTTGGAAATGAACTTGGTATTTTAAGTAAAGCTGCTGATTTTGTTGTCCAATGCAGGCTTGTGTTTGTGAATTAGTATAATTTCCAAGGCTCGTTAATCGTAAGCAAATATTAAACACCATAGTAACTCAGCTTGTGTATGGTTAGTGCTCCCATCGCCAGCGGAGTTAGAACAGTACAGTAGATAGCAGCTCTAAACATCGGCTGTACAGGAGCGTTGCTGAGTACTAGAAAATTTTTCTTCTTTCTGGCAGATTTTTAACTTCTCTTCGAGACAGCAATAAACGTGATCATGCACTTACTGAAAATTATATTATGCCTATCAGTTCGTTCAAAAACACACACATCTAGCCGAGATTGATGCATCTTACAGAGTACATTACATTGATTCACAAGCACAACCTCTCTTGAAGAACAACATCATTTGTTCCTCACTTGAAATGCTAGCTTGGTTACCGAAAATTTACCCATATGTTTCCCATTAATGTCCACGTTATTTTAAAGAGATTGGTATAAACATAAATTATGATTATGTCTTCACTCGAAAGCTCTTTTTTTTGTTTAACGAATTTTCATGAAACACGGTTTTTACCTGAATCTGTAATTCATTTGTTTTATAAGACAGATGTCCTTTCAGTGACTGTCTATGATGGAGAAACCATGCACTTAAATGTGCATGCATATTTTTCTCATATCTCTATGTATTCTGAGAATATTATTTGAAAGAAATAATATGCGCAAGGTTTTTTTAATTCAACCTCGGAGTTCATGCTAGACTTCTCCATTATTTTATAATTCTCAACTCACTCAGAAAAACTAGTTTAAGTTAAGAAATGATCTCAGACAAGATATTTTCCTTATTTCACCCTGCATGAAGTTGAGCTCAAATTGTGTTTGAAGTACCTGATATATCCAATTAAATTTCCAGGAGTGAAGAATTTTTATTCAAACAGCCTATGTCTACACAAGCACTACCACAGTCCTGAATACGCAAATAGATAATATGTACTCGTTAACATCTGCAGTAGACAGGGTTCATCAGTAGACTATGTAATAGTACTGATGAAGCTATCCTTGCAAACTTTGATGAATAGTGTAATATTCCGATGATAATGTACGATAGTGTTTAGTGTTGCTTTTAGAAATAATTTAGAGAATTGAAATGAAACCAACTTTAGATTGCTAGATTTTTCATGGACTAATGGTATTAAATGTTGATGTAAAAATTTGTAAATTAGCCAAATGTAGAGTTTTAAAATGGATGCCCTCACTAAAACTTGCTCTCCTCCCGCTTGGGAAACGCAATTCCAGGCTCACCCTCCAACCAGTCTCTCAAATAGTGAAAAATAATAATCATCAAGTCACCAATATTTGGAAATATCCCCCTCGAAGGTAAAGAATTTTTCTTTCATTTTTGACGTTGTAAGCGACAGAAACACTTCACAACTCTACATGGAGACAAAAGTGCACTGTGGACCAAAATTACACTTGAAAATCTTACCTAAATACTTCTTTAATTTTCTAATGTCACCGTTACAGGACTCACACTCGCGTTTTTTTTGTCTTCGAAATTTAGGTTTGTACAATTGAAGGTGCTCGATGATTTTTATGAGAGAAATAAAAATAGTTATATTGTTGACTGTAACGTACATATTGTGAACAGTTAAAGAAATGTTTGAGATTGTGGTTTCAATAATATCTTACCAGTTCTGCTTTTCTTGCGTCATAAGTGCCTAACAAAAGAATAAACTGGTGGGGTAATTGAAGGCACTTTATTTCTAAATTCAAACTCTATTGATTGTGTACAACATATTTTTGTCTTATAAATGAGAAGTGAAACACGTTTGATCTTAGTTTTCTTACAATGCACATCACTCAACTGAACCTGACCGACGCTCTCTGACGTACAGGACTGAGTGGCTGTAAGGCGGCCACCTCTTTCAAATCGAACTCATTTTTTCAAAATTTTTCCTCATGAATGAGATTTACCTAGTTTCAATGAAGCAATCTGTTGGTGCCAGGGTAATTTTTGCTTTGAAGACGCATCTCCCGAACTTGTTCTCCCATGAATTTGCCTCAGAATGATAGCATTTAAAGAACATATATTATTAAAATAATAATCCAAGTGCCTATTACTCAAATGAATTAACTTTCTGATGGTTAAGAACGATTTCAGCTATGTCATCTTATTAAATCAATTCAGCAGGAAGTTAGGAATCGAGGAAACGGCTACTTTTACATATAACGGCGTGTCAAAAATGCTGCAATTTTTGTGGAGTTAAACAATGAACATTCATAAATAATTTTCTTTGAACCGTGCTTGCATGTATGAGACGAATTCTTGTAAAAATGGGTTGATCTTATCGTGAATGAAAAATTTTGTTAAAACGATTTCCTACTGACTGTTTCTCTGCATCACCTTCAGTTGGTGCTTTTATCACTCGCCTCTTGACTGCGTTGTTCTTTGGACGTCTCTTCAATTAGAACTTGTGAAGAACTAAATTGTATTCTTCCAGTATTTATTACTGAAAAACTGTAGGATTCTGGTATGCTTTTAAATATTGTCTGAAGGGTTTCAGGACTTGTGGTTCCTAAACTTTCGGTTGCGCTTTGTGTGAACTTTTTTCTACACGTTCTGGGCTTCTATCACACACCTCGTCTGGAACTATTCTCAAATTATATTCCTAGAGTGAAACTTACATTCTTTTAGTTCGAATTTTTCGCCACAAAATTTATTTAGGATCGTTTCCTCTTTGCTCCTCTATAGGCAGGATTTAGTACTAGAATCTGGCATGTAGTGAAAGTTTCACCTTAACCAAGTAAGAAATAACGCTAAATCAATAACTTTTTATAATAATTTTATTTTTTTAACAATAGAGGGATTTTTAACTGGTGCCTTTAGCTTTTTATCATTAAATGGTGAAAATTGCATCTAATTGGAATCATCAAATTGCTTCCGGGTAATTTTTGGTTCTATAAATCGAGTGGAAGTCAGTGTTAAGCAGAGACATCTTATATTCATGAGGCTTATTTATATGTGTGAAAGCATACAACAAAATAAGGTACACCACTTCATTATTTGAAAGTTTTATGAATAAATATCTGTTCCAATTTTACACTATTAATCTCCTGTTGACTAAGAAAACTATATAATCGTTTTTGAACACTCTCAATATTTCTTCGGAGCTTCTTATTGAAGAATGTCAGTTACGATCAGATCAGTTATAAAAATTTCATTGTGTGGTACTCTCATCTATTAGAAAGAATCAATGGAGAAACATCGGTAGAAATTCATGGATGTGCATCCCAAGCACATGAAGTCTTTTTGATGCAAATTTCTCTCTTTTCCTCAAATTTTCTACTTCTCGACATATTTTGTTTGTATCTTGGGTGCATGAAATTATAGTCGTGCATGATACTACCATGGCTATTGTTCTATTGATTACATTCTTACTTTGAATAGTCACTGTATACAACTACACACCTTTAGCAGCTAGGGACTTTATCGGATCTGATGAATGGATGTTAATGAATGAATATAATATCTATAGACTTTTTATTCAGAATCATATTACTCAAGCTGTTGACATATCCCAAACAAACTGCTTTGTAGTATATTATTCGTATTGAATTATCTTCTTTTATGATAATCATTTACTTAACGTATTTTGTTGTGTATTTTGCTCTTCAATATGATACTCATTAGTAGAACATTTTCTTTTGTTTAAATTACTTATACAACTTCTTTCTTTCCAAAATCGGCCGGCCATCATCAACTCAACCATATATCGTTCATGACGATTAAATTACTACTCTACTTCTTGAACACATAATACATAAAAAACTATTACGCCTCCCTCTGAAGCAAAACAAAAATATACATCTACTCGGTACTCACTCATACATCTACATCGTTCCCTTCCATTCGTGATGTGACAAGATGCTTTTTAATTGAACATTCTCTTAAAACTTGGACGTTGTTTCTTTATTCCACTATTATCTGCACACCATTCTACCTCGTTGAATAAAAAAATTTTGGGACAATTTAAACAAAAATTGTCGTGTTGCTCTTTTGCCCACAAAACACTGGATACACTTATCAAACCCATGATCATATTTTCATGGGCTTCCTCTGAACCCAATGACGCACGGCGGGGCCAATCCATTCTGCACACATATCGTTCATTCGTCACCATTCTTCGGTCTTGCGATCCGTTCTACTCAACTGTTGCACCTTCCTACTCGCCGTGCTCCGTGATTGGTTGCCCGTGAGCAGACCTGCCCCTCTGTACCCTCAACCGACCTACAACACGCTAGCGACCAAGTGTGACAGGAAGGTGTGCAAGCTACCTGACTGTAACTGCGGTGGCAAGGAAGTGCCAGGTAAGGCCATCATTTATAACATATCAAGTATCTTAAGTCCCCAATAAAAATTAAATTAATTGAAATACCTCTATGGATAGAGATTCAACAACCTGTCCATTATAAGAGTATAGTTAAACGATTGCATCAGAGAATATTCACGGATCAATGTTTCTCCCAATTAACAACTATTTCAACCCTGAATGTATCATGTATGCTTGCTTTCTATATGAGCAACTTTTTCACTTTCTTCTGAAAAGTAAATGTAGAAGTCAGTTTCGGAAAATCTCTACTCATTGCTACGTGAGAACTTTAGTCCTTTAAGTTCGCCAAGCTTAAGATGGATTTTGGGACTAATACTCATCATGACAACACACACTTGATCTGCCTTTATTTTTTACACGATAACTGTCCACCGTAATGTCTATCGAGCAACAAACTTAATACCTCCTAAGCAGTACACCAACGCTAAGCCACGTTTATGACGTTATGATCAACTTAATGGAGTTAATGAATATTATACATGCATTGGGATCGACGAATATTTCCCATTTCATAATTTTTTAACGTAATGAAACTATAAGTCATACTAAAATCCTGTTCATATGTATGTTTATTCATGTTTAGGTATCATTCATCAGTGTTCATTTTGTAAATTCACTTTTAATTCTTAATTCATATTATACACGTACTGTTACTTTTGGGCTTCCAGAATATCGTGAGGTAACGCAATTTTGTATCAATCAAGTTCTGAATTCGGGATTGTCCACAAATTTAGAAATCTGTGTTACTAGTGCAACATGGTTTTAAACTTGTAATTGTTCAGTTTTCTATCCCACTAGCGCCTCAATGCATTTAATTTTAATGATTTTCTGATCAAAATTAGAAAAACATTGCGAAAAAATCAATACACACGAACTCACATTTTTTCACAAAAAGCTGAGTTTTAGTATCCGACCGGAACTTAGCAAATAAAACGTGTTATTTTGAATATCACCAGTCCTCCATGAATGTAGTCGGCCCTGTCTTTAAGCAAGTTATTCATTTCATTTTTTATTTATACATTAAGTTAGATGACAATTGTTTAACATGTAATAAGAGCATGCAAGAAATTTTGCTGTTGCTGTACACGATTTTTCCCACTCATCACTTCGACCGGTTTGAGAGCTTTAATACTAATGATGCAGTTTTATCTTAAAACTGTGCAGCAGCTTAATCAATAAAACACTAAGTTATCATTCATTTAAAGTTGAATTTACTTGGACCCTAAGAGACATATCCTTTCAAAACTCTGCTGTAAGGTACACGCAGCAGAAAAAATGGTATATCCCTGCCATTACCAATGCACTGAGCACATATCCCTCGCTGAAATCAAAGTGACACACATGCCTGTGCCATCAAGGCACTGATCAGACAGACACACGCACCATCAGCACCTGCTGACAAGTCAGTGTGCATATCTGCCATCTAATGACCAGACCTGCACGCATGCAGGCGGCATCCCTCCTTCGCAGGTACCACAGTTAGTGCTGCTCACCTTCGACGACGCAGTCAATGACCTAAACAAAGGCCTCTATAACGATCTCTTTGAAAAAGGTCGAGTCAATGCGAATGGGTGTCCCATTGCCGCTACATTTTACGTCAGTCACGAGTGGACTGACTATTCACAGGTGCAAAACCTTTACGCTGACGGCCACGAGATGGCTTCTCATTCCGTAACGTGAGTGGTTGAACTCTCAGTGGAAGCTGTGGTTGTGGTCTCTCAAACGCTTAAAGTTCATCTGGATATGCGTTCCTTCACAGCAAGTTTTTTAGGCTCAGCCACACTTCTGCTCCATGTGCGGTGTCATGTCTGTCGCATTTCCGTGGACGAATGCTCGGGCTTTTACTTGAAACTTTTTTTCAGAAATTAAACTTTCGGTTTTTATTTTTCCTTTTGACCCAAATAACATTTGTTTCCTCAGTACTGTTCCTGTTTCCGTTTGTGTAGAATAAAATTTTCTGTAGACTCATAAAATTATGCAGAACAAATACATTTTGTCTGAAATTTTAATAAATCCTGTTCCAAATCCCTACCACGGAAAAAAATTAGTAGCTGGGGTAAAATCCAGTTTAAAGAAATATTATTTTGAAAAAATCGTGAATTTCACTACCTTACGTAAAAAAGATGCATCACAATTTAACTACTCTAAAAAACAGTTTATTGCATTTTTAAGAAAAATCATCCAGCAAATATCAGCGTAACAAGAAAAAGAATCATACTCTTATCTTCGGGAGGTATCTTCTCATCATGCTTTTTATTTTCTCAAGCCATTCTAATTTATTTTTATTCTTACTTTATATATTCGAATGGTAAAAAATGCCATTGACTTCGTCGTGAGAACGATGACCACCCTCCGATGCCAAGCTCCGCAGTTTGATGCTGCTACGATGTTCTTCGCTACTGCGCTGCTGACTTTCTATCTGCTTTGTGAGACTGCAGAACGGCAAAGCTTTGAATTCATTTTACTAAATATCTTAAAATTCTACAATACCATCCTCATGGGGCCTTCAAAAATGAATACCAGATGTCAAAAATTCAGTAAACACCGAAATTGCCAAACCTATACTTCCACGATAACTCAAAGTGGATGATCCACGAAATAGGTTCGAAGTACCAAAACTATATGAAGTTGATAGTAGTAAAACTCAAAGTTATGCCGTTCTGATTTATGACCTCTCAACTTAATCTTGACCGATTCTAAAATTGTTTTGGGGCGCACGTTTAAAGCACGCTTGTTTTTGGTGTGTGCACAGGTGGTATAGCTCCTCAGGATGTGCCTCAGATGGTACTTCTTACGTTCGACGACTCCGTCAATGATCTCAATAAAGAGCTTTATCAGGACTTGTTCGAAACTGGAAGAACAAATCCTAACGGTTGTCCTCTCGCTGCCACTTTCTACATTTCGCACGAGTGGACTGATTACTCGCAAGTTCAAAATCTTTATGCTGATGGTCACGAGATCGCCTCACACTCTATCACGTGAGTCTCTGTTCTGTGCGCTTCTGGAAACTGGGTCACTATTTTAACACTGGGCTGGGTCCTGAGCTTCGGTAATGAACCTGAAGAACCTCAAAATTTTTATTTCTCTCCTGGCGATTGCTAAAAATACCTTTAATGCAAATCATTTAAAAAAATTATTTCCTTAATATGCTATAAGGAGATGTCCAAGTAGTTAGTTGCAAACACTACCGAACAAGCTTTCAGTTGATTTTATTAGCTTAAATGAGAAGTCATTAAGATGTAAGGGAGAAATTTTTCAAGAAAGATAAGCATGATACTTGAGAGTTGCAGTAATCTGTTCCACGATCAGTTCTGTAACATGTTCAAATAAGTTATTGAAAAATATTGAAAATATAACGTATGGAGAGCTACACAATTATTGACTCCCTGAGAAGGGCATCAACGTCCTTTTATAAGAGTAATTTTAATACAAATATTAAAATGTTATTTCTCTAGTCACGAACTTTGGCATAAACTCAATAATTGTTAGCTCGTATTTTGGTAGGAGACTTCATCATCACGTTCAGATTGTTAAACTAGGAAGGTGTGTTGACTCAAAACTCACAAAACCGTCAACCACAACCGTCGGTTATTTAATGTGAGTTGAACATGAAGATAGAACATATGCTTGATCATTTTTTTGGCTACTTAAATCACAAGATATTAATTTTAACCTTTCAAAACCACCTTCTTTTGTTGCGTGTTGAGGTGAGAGCTTCTCTGAACATACTGTAGTACTGTACAAGAAAAAGTCTTATGGTGTGAGGCACGAAATTTCTGTGCCAGAACAACTTATTTGTAGCGTCTAAGTGTTCAGGTTTGTCCTAAGCAAACTCATCCTCTTCTTGGCTCAGTCAGCATTCATGTACAAGAGTATTACATTCAGGAATAGCAATTTTAATATTGGGATGCAATACATGAACCCTGCAGAATGAAGCACTGTAGCAGGTTGCCATTCAGCGTATTTTGGGGCCTAGTGCCCTACGAGGGAGAAATCCAGCCTCAGAATTAAAGAAAACTCGTACGCTATCCTTTCTCTGTCAAGAGGGGACATATTTTTCAAATTAGTTTCATTCATTTTATTTAACATTTAAAATCAGCTATAAAAGAACGGGTCATTCAGTTTGTTTCTGAGATGCTTTCAAATAGAAGAGTTCAACTTTCATTAAATATTCGTCGCTATCGAGTATTGCCGTTGAAGAAACTGTGCAATAAATTATTTTACTACTCACTGTCAGGTAGCAACACAGGTTCAAGTGACTACATCTTAGGTCATGATAATCAATTGTTGATAAACGCCCACGTTGATAAACTTGGACAGAGCCCCAAAATTTTGAAATTTGCGTTAAATTTTAGTAATTTCAATGAATTTAATTCTCTAGGGCTCATTGGAAACGGTTCGCCAATATATTATTCCCATCAAATAAAATTGAGGTGTCTCACGTTCAAAACCATCAATACGCACTTTTGGTTTATTACTAAATACTACATTTAGTTTTCCAATCTTTATTTTTTATGTTTTGCTTATATCTATGAAATTGATATGAATTTGTCATTGCAATCAATTAAATTACAAAATCTATTTTTACTTCATACTGTCACTGTATCAGAAGTTCTTAATTAGTTGAATGTTGACAAGATGAGCTTACTTCACATTCGTATGAGTGACATTTAATGTTACTTCATAGGTGCTCGCAAAAATACACGAGTTTTTTAATTGAAATCTAACTTTCAGAGCTAAAAGATAATTCTTGTTTTGATTTGTTTTGAATACAGCCGCTAGCATTTACCGTCTGCTAGAAATCCTGAACTCTGTGAACTGTTAATCAAGTGTGAACAGTTGATAACATTTTCTGTACACTATAACATACTCAAATTTCTGTATCATATATCAGTTGAAATTATTATCGAATAACATTGGTTGGAAAAACACTCAATAGAACATTAGTTGAAATCTTCTTAACATTTTTATTTGTGAGATTAGCTGTTCCTTTTAAAACGCACGTGCAATACGCGTTAATAAGATGAGTCTTTATCAGTGACGTGACGCATTAGTGTTGCACGTATGTGCAACAATCAATGCAAAGTATTTCGTTTTTCTAATCCTGTGGCAATGGATGGTCCGTGTGCAGTCACAGTTTCGGAGAGCAATTCTCGAAACTGAAATGGGCGAAGGAGATTGCAGGCCAGCGTGAGATCATGGCAGCCTACGGTGGAGTCCGAATGGACGACGTGAGAGGCATGAGGGCTCCTTTCCTTGCTGTAAGTTCATTATTCAGAAACAATTAATGACATGGACCGATTAAATAAAAGCTAATTTTCTGAATTATTTTTCATACATGTAATAGGCGATGTATGGCTCCTACTCTATTTAATGCGAAATTGCTGTAAATTATAAACCTAAGACTTAAATCTGTAACTTGCTTATTAAAACTCTGAATAAAATTCAAAGTGACCTCTATTATTGTGATCAAAAATGTAAAAGCATATGTTGCTTAAGTCTGATTAAGATCACTAGGAAGTGAACTTGAGTTACATCGTTTGATTTCATAAGAAAAATTACGATTACGTCTTGGAATTCATTAGTTGAGGACAGTATCCAAAGTCCCTTAAAAATAAAAGCATTAGCAAGTGCTTAAATCAATTTTTACTCATTGATATTTAAATCTATGATAACCGTTTAAAAACCCAACCATTTACGTAACATTTCTGAAAAATTTAATTTTCGGTGAGCAAAATCATTATTTCTTTCACATCCTCGTACTGCCATTAAAAACGGACTCGTATGTTTTCGTCATTCCCCGATTATCTCTATGAGCAACATAATATTTATAATAATGATGATCAAACGTTAACCAATTTTCATTGAAAATTTATCGTATGATACTTGCAGGTGGGTGGCAACAAGATGTTTGAGATGTTGTACGAACAGAACTTCACTTACGATTCATCAATGCCTGTGTACGAAAACCGTCCTCCCAGCTACCCTTATACGCTCGACTACAAGCTCTTCCACGACTGCATGATTCCGCCATGCCCGACCAACTCTTTCCCAGGTGCGGTTTTTGGTTTTGCCACCATCCCAACAAAACCGTGATCCTGAAATGCCTGCTTGGCTGAAGTTAGAGTGCCCTGTTTACTCATGGAAGGCGACTATGAATGCGATATCAAATTAGTTTTGATCTGTGAATGCCAAATTAAACACTTGTGAGCTGTACTTGGTTCTTAAACTAAATAATCGATTCAGCGCCAGGATGTATTTTGTAGGTGTGACCCAGTCAATGGTGGGAGCAGGCGGTACAGAAGTACTATGAAAAATTTCTTCACTTATAATTTCTCTTCGAAGGCTTTGGTAATAGCGAGTTCAAAGTAACGCCTTAAGTAATGAGAAATTATATGATTTTTCAGTGATCCAAATTTCCTTTGAACTGTGATGCGTATCTGTCTTGTCCTTCTTTTTGTCACTCAACTTTTTTTCTTTTTCCTCTGTATCTGACTAGATTGAGATCAGCTAAGTTCAGCTATTTTTTTTTTTTTGAGGGAATGGTTCAATTATATTCACTATCTTCCTCATTCACATATTGAAGCGACTGTAGTACCTACAGAAGCTGTCGATAAGGTAAGCCAATTGTACGCTCAGCTAATTAAATGCTGAGATTATTGCTAGCGAAGTTAATTTAATTATTAATTAATAATTATTTTATTTCATTTAATTTAATTATTAAGTTAATATTTTTTATTGCACGCTAATTAAAAAATAAATTACTATTTATGCTAATCGTGCGCTTAGCTGACCATCATGGGTGAAACAGGCCATAAGTTAAGCTCCCCAAAAGACAAATTGATAAAAACTAAGATAGTTGTTAGTCAACATGTCTATAAACTCTGCTGACCATGAGCTATGCTACCAATAGATTAAGTAAATCACAAGTTTTATTGAGCATTAAGCTACATTTATGCATGAGTAAAATTGGTATAATTTGTCCCAGGTCTGTGGGAGGTGCCAATGGTTATGTGGCAGGATCTAAACGGCGGTCGTTGCTCCATGGGAGATGCTTGCACCACTCCACCTGACGCAGAGGGAGTCTACAAGATGCTTATTAAGAACTTTGAGAGGCACTACACCACCAACAGGTTAGTGACACTGAAACATGAGTCAACAGGTTAGTGACACTGAAGCATGAATCAACAGGTTAGTGACACTGAAGCATGAGTCAACAAGTTAGTGATACTGAAGCATGAGTCAACAGGTTAGTGACACTGAAATATGAAACCAATTATAAAACTAACTCCCTTCCTAAAACTGGACTTTCAAAAACTTTGCTTTGTCTCCATAACTTTCTTTTATTTTATAAAAACAATGCTCATCGTAATGTTTCTTAAGTACTATATTTGCTGTTATTTAAGCATCGGTGCAGGTGCTACGCGACTTGTGTTATAGCTAGAGGTACAAAGTTCATTCACAGATAATAAAGAGTGGCTCATAAGTAACACCTCCTTTTAAGAAAACTAATAAATAATTAATTAGCTCCTAATCAATAATTAATAAACCAAATAATTCCATACCTGAATATTAATTAAACTCAAAGATCTTCTCTATCATTTACAACTATCCCGATCTCTTTACCTTCCATAGTTTTTGTTAATAATTTTCTAAAGGAGATGTTACTTACGCCCCCCCCCTGTGCAGTGCATTCTCCTCCCGTAGAAAGAAGGCTACAAATCCTCCTCTGTAGATATTTCGTAATCTCAGCAAATAATACGAGCAAAAATAGCGTGTAACTGTTAGTCATTTCTGGAATATACGTGTCTTAAATATATATGTACTAATTAGAAAGCAGGTACGTAGAGTATCATATTTATTATTTTTACAATATCACAAAACTTATGATAGAGTCTAAGATTCAATGTTCCTCCAAACTTGAACTAAACTTTTACAGTTCCGCACCGCATCTTCTCTCTGTTTGGTACTTGAAATCAAATTTCGACATGTGTTATTTGCAGGGCACCTATGGGCCTGTTCTACCACGCAGCGTGGTTCACCACTCCTCATCACAAAGAAGGATTCATTGCATTCCTGGACACCATCTCTGGGATGCCTGACGTGTGGCTTGTGACCAACTGGCAGGCGTTGCAGTGGGTGCGCGACCCCGTACCTCTCTCTCAAGCCAAGAGCTTCAAGCCCTTCCAGTGCAGCTATCCGGTGCGTGTTCTAAATAGTGTTGCAATCCGATGAGTGTTCTGGCTAGTGCTGCTATCCGGTGAGTGTTCTAAATAGTGTTGCAATCCGATGAGTGTTCTGGCTAGTGCTGCTATCCGGTGAGTGTTCTAAATAGTGTTGCAATCCGATGAGTGTTCTGGCTAGTGCTGCTATCCGGTGAGTGTTCTAAATAGTGTTGCAATCCGATGAGTGTTCTGGCTAGTGTTGCTATCCGGTGAGTGTTCTAAATAGTGTTGCAATCCGATGAGTGTTCTGGCTAGTGTTGCTATCCGGTGAGCGTTCTAAATAGTGTTGCAATCCGATGAGTGATCTGGCTAGTGCTGCTATCCGGTGAGTGTTCAGCTCAGTGCTGGCCTCCAGTAGGTAGTCGAAACGTTGCTAATAGCATGTACGAGTAAACTTTGTAGTGAAACAAGTCTGTTTGTTCAAACTACACTGATGCAGCCTTTCCGTAGCTGCTGTACTCTGAATGTAAAATACTTTTGTTATATTTCACGCGTCAAAACAAGCTCCACATTTAATTTTCCACATTTTTCCACATCGCGTACTTGTTACCCGTTCCACTCGATCATTCTCTGAAGGTTCCTCACACTCACCTACTTTTAACGCGTCACTCACTCGGCTTTCTCAGACTGTACTTCATACGCACCTATTTTTACAGCAACACGTACTCGCATTATTTACGGATTTCTTCCCTGTGTCCAGGAGAGGCCACCTCGCTGCAAGACGCACCGCGTCTGCAACGTGTGGCACAAGGGAGGCGTGCGCTACATGCGCACTTGCCAGAAGTGCCCAGAATCCTACCCGTGGGTCGGCAGCACCGGCGTTGCTTCTCCCCTCAACGATGCTTAGACACCCATTATCTAATAGGTAAGAATTTACTCTTTACGAGACTGGGTACAATGATGAGATTTAGTGGGTGTGCTAGTAAAGGACAAGATTGAAATACTCGTAGCAATGCCTGGATTGCCTGAAGGAGGATATCATTTAACGTTGTCTAGAGCTGCAGAAGCCCAATTTCATCGAGGATAATTAAACAGTGCTTGTTATTCAGTTCACCAGCGGGAGAAAGATAAAGTTGGAAATGTAAGGGAAATTTTAGTGTAGTCATAGTTAAAACACGAAAAGAGTTATTTTGGCCACGCTTGTACAATACAGCGTCATCGTTGCTTATCCAAATGCTGTTAGTGGACTAGATGGGTGTTTTTAAATGGCATCACCCTGATTTTCATTTCATGTTGCTACATTTACAAGTATGTTAAGAGCGTACGTACAAATGGATGTTCATTTTTTCATACCCAAATGTAGATGTATCTGCGCCATGAAGTTTTATCCAAATATTGATGTGCAAAGCATATTGAACCTTTTGTTGGAAGTCTTTCGGACAGAATTCGTAAAAGACAAACTTGCCCGATTTGCTTCATCAAAATTGTCATTTCATTGTTCGAAGGCTGAAGTAAATATTTGATATTTTAATCAGTGAGGTATATTGAAAGTGCTTCTATTGCATTAGCTTCGTTCAGTCGCGCTCCTTGGAGACTCATCGAATTGACATGGTGAATAAATAATCCAAGTAAATTGATTGTTGAGAAATAGAATTGCCTCACATAGATTATAGAGCTGTTTGAAAGAAATGGAATTTGATGAAGTGCATCGGTAGAATAATTTTAATTTAATCGTTACAAAATCAAAGTCGTACCTACAACATGGTAACGGAAGCATTGAGTTATCCTAAAGATTTTGTTATTGGGCGAACATTTAGTTCATTAATCGCTCTTACTATACTGAATACATTTGGTAGAATAATTTATGATTAAATGAAATATTTTTTACCGTCGGAACCAGTATTTAGCTCACCAAATCTAAGTCTTTTTTCAATATTAATAACATATAATTTCATCATCTTTTAGCTAACATTACGATGAATAACTGTGATGTTCCCATTGAAATTAAATTGTATCACCGTAGTTACATTTTTGTCTTGAGCTAGGATTTATTCATTCGTTTTAAATTCCCCCAGAGCCAAACACTCACTTTGTTTCACAATAATCAATGAACTATTTTCTTCTTCCCAGACGTGTTCTGCTTTGACCCCGGCACGACGGCCGTGACGAACATAGTGCGTCAGCTTGCTGATGCCCAACTTAGAACAGTAGAATTCGAGTTTGTTTGGTTGGCTTTTAACGTTTTAGGAATATATCTTGGTTCACAACAGAATTGATATTTTCAAGAAATGCTTAGCTGTCTTATTTGTTTTTGCCCACCGATAAGTGGGCATAAAAAGATCATAAAATATTGAAAAAATTTGCACTTGTTTTTCGAGAGTGCCATGCTGTCCACTCAGACGCTAAATGATTATTTTTCTGGATGCTTGATATTTGCTCTGCATACGTCAGCCCCTTACCAAATTATATAGGTGAGAAATAATTGTCTCCGCCGTAGTATGCAGTTGGAATGATGTGAAATAGTTTCACAGAATCGACCATGTGCTCAACTCGCTCGTCCAGTGTTCAAGTCTCTAGACTCAATTTTATAAACTTATTGCACATGTGAGACTTTATCATTGTACTTGTTATTGTTAATCAGAAATTTTCTCTATTTCAGCTCAGAATTTACGATACGCTTAGTTTTAAATGCACGTAAGAAAATCCTTTTTGACACGTTCAGAAATTTCTATAAATGTGTACGGAAAGTGACTTCTAGGCATTCTTAGCAATTACCCGTTTCTTTCACTGTCAAAACCGAAAATAGGAAATTGTAATTTCTTAAAATATTCATTGGTGGATGATTATGGAAACCAAGTTGAACTTCAAACCTTGCTCGCCCACGTAGGCAGGGCCCTCATGTGTAGATATGTACATAGAGCTAGCGTAATCAATGTATCTCTAGTGCCACGTAGTTATTTAGACTCGATAGCGCAATCACGGAAAATTAGTTTCCTTCAGCTGACCCATGGAATTTTGACAGCTCAGTTGAAAGCGTATTGAAAGCTCCAATAATTTTGCCCTACGCCGATAAATTTCAGAGACACGCCTAGAGACATACACGAGACGTAATGTTTTAAGAGTGAACTTAGGATATCATTTGGCGGTGTTAAGATATTAATTGGTAATTGGTAAAATTCATTTTATGAAAGCAATCATTTACAGGAAAATAGTTTTTAATAAAACATTTACTGAAGATTTCCCTGGACACACAGAAACACATTTTGTAGTAAACGTAATGCAATCAAAGTTAATGTTCGGATACTTTTTCTAAAGGCTGTTTTGAGATTCATATATGACTCGAAAGCTGAATTATTCGTTATCACCGTAGCTTAAAATCACATCATTATCTGCAGACCACGGTTGTGAATATACCCAGATAGAAGTAGAGACTTTTATTGGCAGTATGTTTTTATGGTGAGCGTGAAGCATATAAAACGAGCATGCATATGGATCGAAAAACCCTTGGGTGTTTACAACGTTAACTCAATTCTTTCACGGGCTCTTCAAAAAGCTTTTCTTCCCTTATAATCTTTGATTCATAAGCCCGTAACGATCACACAACTTGCAGACAGTATGTGTTCTTTAATTCAGTTACGTCAAACTCTTACGAAGTCTTGGGATTGTTGTCTGAGATGTCCATATGCATGCCGGGGTAACAATCCAATGTAGACTGTTTTACAAAAATAATGCCTGTAATGCTGTATGGACTTTGATACAATTAATCCAAAAACTTGCATTATGATGATTGACTTTGAGGAAAAAACGCTGATGACTGTTGTCGTCACTCAACGACAGTGTTCTAGACTCCCTGATTTCTTTCTTCAGTACCTACTAGACATGAAAGGCTATTCTGTGTTACGCAAATCTTGATCGTGAGGCGATGTGAAACCCAAACGAATTATGTTGGATTAAAAGAACGAGCTGCGAGACAAAGTATTGAATACATGTTTCGAAAATGCGTTGTTGATTTATTCTCTACCCCAAAAAAAATCAAACCCAGTATGTACAGCATATTCTTTAAAAGAAACCGATCACCGTACTGATTGTACTTCCTATGTCTGATGTCCTTTTTTTGTTTACTTTTTGTCAAAGTTGCTGACCCTCGCTCATGCAACGCTATAGAATATAACTGAAAGTAGCATAACCAGTACCTTGTTCAACCGAATTAGCTTTGTGCATTCTAAATTCCTGCGTACTTCCGTCACCGCTCTAGCATGCCGACGTTGGCTTCTATTACTCAATGCACTAATAGAATCTTTTACTTAATCATCTTAACTTATGTTAATGCACCTCTGAGAAAATTTTTAAATAGTTTTGTTGACTCCAATTAAATTAAACTACTCAAGAGAAATAATTGTGTTTTAATAAATGAGCACAATAGGTTCTCGATTTATGTCGGGGTTCTGTTCTTGGTGGGAGGCACGACTCGAAATTCGTCGTAATTTGGAATCCCACTCTTGAAAATCTCCCTAAATATGTGCCCGGTAATTTAATATGCCAATAATGCTAATAAATAAAGATATAATAACAATAACGTAATTCTGTATCGTAAAGCTAGAATAAGTCATAAACAGATAGATCTGTTGAAATCACAAAGACATTTAAATTGCATAATAATTCTTTACCTTTACTGACGTACCTGAACGGCGAGCCGTTAAACGAATGGTGAGATACATAAATCAAAATAAAGTAATTCGGGTCACCGCACAAACAAAAGCTACTACTGTACAAATACGTACATGACAAACGACTCAAAAGATTTTAGTATCATTATCACTGAAAGTATTTATCATTATCTCAAGCCGAAAGCGTCAGAAATGAGAGCAGAATCATTGGTTTAATTGCTAGAAACTTTGAATGCACATCAAAGAGTACCTTAATACTCAGTTAAGCGTTAGTGTAGCCACATCTAGAATAAACAGTGCAACTGTGGTCTCCTACCTTACGAAGAGACATTGAAAAATAGAGACAATGTGGTATAAAGCAACGAAAATGATTCCTGAACTCCGTATTCTCAGCTACGAAACGCGTCGCCAGCGACTCGAACTTATCTCCATACAACAATGAAGACTGCAAGCACAACTCATTGAGACGTATACATTTTTCAACGGCGTTAACGATGTTACCCAAGAAGGGCTTTTCCACAAAGACGATAACTTGCAACTCAGAAATAAAACTAAAAGCTGGTAATAAGAAGCTTCAAGACATCCGAGACTCTAAACTTCTTTCCAGTAAAATTGTCGAAGCCTGGAACCAGCTGCCCGAAGATATTGTTTCTGCTGGCACTATAAACTCATTCAAATATCGTCTCGACATACATAAATTGAATAAGGATCCCTCCACCCCTTCGACTCATGGGGCTTGTATATGATTGTGGTACGTGGGTGTGGCTTAAATGTCTGTGTGTGTTGAGATGCATATGCGTGATCGATTCCTTTACTTTAGCCTACATGGCACTTGGATAGCAACCGTAGAATGGACCATAGGGCTCGTTCCTGTCGCCATATTTTATTGTATTCTACTCTGACTTGAATACTAGACTAAGGAGAAGATAGATGCATGTTAAATATTTTATTAATTTATTAATTTAGTTTTATTTCATAATTAATAGCATGAGTGCTAAATATTTAAATCTGGTAAACTCAACGACAGATATTGAAATTGATACCGAAATTACGAAGTTTTAGGTCTGAAGAGAATGTCCAAGATTAAATAATAAGAAAACATCAGTGATTAGGGATTAATAATAGTAAGGATAATTTCTCGTACTGTGTCACAGCGGTATATCACTGACTACAGCTACATGAGAGAATGTAGTAAATTAAATATTCTAATTTGCGTTCAAAAAGCTTCCAATTTTCAGGTAAAAACTTCCAATTTGTTCAGGAAAGTTAGGAATAAGGGCTTGGAAAATCACTTTAACTTCAATACTGTTAGCATGATACAATCAGAATAGTAGAGTTCATACGAATATTGCATGTGTTATTTCATGCTGGATGGCGAAGAGAGTTATTGGTATCTGTTGAACATCTCGAGTTATATAGATTGATTTTTTCAAGTGTCGTTTCAACCTTAAAAAACAATTTCTGTAAAATTATTGCAACCGATCTCAAACATTTCCAGTACAATTTATTAACAAGTTCCTCCGAATCTTAAAAAAAAATTGAGAGAGAATTTCAACAGTTTGTGCTCTTTCAATTTAAAACATTTTACTTTATTTTACAATTGCGAGGGAAAATCGTTTTTAATTATGAGTAGTCCGATTGAAAAGAGAGGGAAGTCCTCCAACACAAATGGACTCACATGAATCGAGTGATGAGAACTGACTCTGTGTTACAGGTCTCCTCAGCTCCACGCTGCTACCAAGAGTCACAGCTCGACTCAACTCAAAGTCTTCACTAAGTAGAGTCCAAGTTCAGCGGATCACCGAGTTAATTCTAGCAGTAGACTCCATAAAAGTGGTTCTCGTGACGGTACATTAACATTACAACTGTGCCCTTGGGCTTAGTGTCTCAATGAAAATAAAACAACAAAATAGCGTTCATGATCAATACAAAGGCTGAAAACTCAATTAAAAATATACATGTTTACAGTGAAATACATTCACAAACTAGATATTTATGAGTATTTTTCACAGTATTAATATGCTTTAAAAAAAATTCAAATTATTTTAGGTATCCCGTTTGCATATGTACTTATAGTATAAAACATACTTATACCATTTACTTTACATGACTTCAATGCATCGAAACAGACGTTCGGGTAGGCCTACAAATATTTGTGTTTCTTGTTGCGATTTCACCTGTCTTTCCAGTTTTTTTGTGTAGGGATAAATAACAAACGCTCTGTAATCGTTCCCCAAAACAAATAATGTCAAAACACTGTGAAATAAAGTCTCTGGCTACATAACTCAAAAAATCAGCTAATTCCATTTAATACTTCGGAAAAATTAAAATAACCCTTAATGTACGCTGAAGTTTTATGTAGCGTTTAAATGAGAGAAATTTGTGCTATCATTCAAATTGCCTTTGGGTAGTTCTGATGGGCAGCTCACTCTTTAAGGCAGCAGTTGAGTCGAGAAGACAACTCAAACTAAGACAACTAAGCGATATTCCTCACCCGAGCTACGAAAGCTCAGTCAGCATGTGACACCGAAAACCGTCGCTTCCACGCCTGTTCAGGTTAGTAGATATTAACGCACGTACTGATCACCATTCAGAGCCATTTTTTAACCATTTTCCCGCTGTCCCATCGTTTTCAAACATTAGATACATTTTCCCAACCGCTCAATTATTTCGCCGGCTAATAGTGCAAAATAACAAATTTCTTCTTTGTTCTCCAGTCACATCAAATTGGTTCCACTTCTATCTCTCACCAATGAGATAAATAATAGCAGTAAAAATGTGAGTTGCACATAAAGTATATTAAAATTAGGATTGATGGCCAACTTTTAAATATTAGTAACTTTCGATATAAATACTTAAGTTTCATTTGCACAGAAGAAATGGCACAGATTTGTCATCATCATCCTTCCAAAAAATTGTTCGTAATGATTTGCAATATTATCCTTACACAGCTAAAGTTACGCAACAACTTCTCGAAGGAGATTATCCTCGTCTCTTAAGATTTGCTCACTGGTTCACTGAACGTCCAGAAATTTTTACTAAATAGTTAGTGGTGGGAGATGAATGCGCATTTCATATGAATAAAGCAGTAAATAAGCAGATCTGTAGGCATAATGCGCTGAAAAACCATCTTCCTGAAGAAAATACTTATGAAATCAACATGAGTAAAGAAAAGGTGTCTCTTTGGTTGGGTTTGTGCGTCACCGGATCGGTAATTGGACCATTTTTTATGCTACTATATTTTATGCTTGCTATATTCCAAGCGAATATTTTAATATAAATCCAATGGTACATGCTGTATATCAAATAATAGTTAACAATTATTAAACTATTTCCTATCATTTATTGGGTTATGATGCCTCTGTCACTTATTTGAAAAATATTCGCCATAGTTAAATTCCCTTTGTCCATTTTTCCTCTGTGGCTGATACTCGATATCGTCCGAAGATAAGTACTTCGGCTTCGAAAAGAAAAGCTCATTCAGCGAGACATGCAGGTTATGATGTCTCTCAACGACAGTGACAATAACATTGAAAGCTTGAAACGGCATCTTCTTTTTCTAAAAATTGTTTCTTCGTTTTAATACAACTTTGCCGTCTTTCACCCCGGTTGAGAGGTTTTTCTCCCACGCTGGTTTAACGTTAACCGCCAAAGAAATAAACTTAACAACCAAACTATTGAACAGTCGACATTATTGCACTCTAATGAAAACTTTCAATTGTTCGGTCTGAGTTCTGAGTTTTTGAAAAGTATTTTCATTGTGTGAGTTTTTTATGAGAATTTAAAGTTTAGCAGAAGTAAAATTTATAAATAACTTTTATACTCCTGAACAGAATATGTCATCAAGAGTATATAATACACTTTGTTCAGGAGTGTGTAAGCTTCGTCTGATATAATGTTACTCCAGCTGAAAATTAAATTCTTATAATAATGACACAAGAATGTCCCCTATTTTCAAGGACATGATTAGAGAAATCATATTTTGTTTGATTTAAAAAATATATTGAATGTTTAGTTTCTTTTTAATTTTCAGGTTACTCGATTAAAGTCAATAGTATTGTACCTCCGCAGCTATTCCAAAAGTGTTTTAGCAGAGGCGTAGAGCATTTAAGAGAGACAAAAATGAAATAATGAAGACCATAGATTAAGAAGGCATTTTTGTGCAGGAGTTCAGGTCCGAGGCCTCCTCCACAAGAGAAACACGGAAGGAGAAAACGAATGAATAAGGCCTACTCACATACAAAAACTAAACCTACAACAGACTTGTACAACCAACATTGGTGATGCAGAGGTAGGAAGCTCGATCGAATTTTCTTCGAGGAATGTGAAATTCCCAAGGCACGCTGACGAGGACAGACAGCACGTCTCCTTGGGTGCAGTTCTGAAATCCTATCAATCCCCCAAAGAACGCCATGTCACAAAAATATGTAAAAGATAAACCCGTTGATCATATCCCCCAGAGGGCTACTCATGGAATGCTTCCCAAAGGAATGTATCTAAATTATGTCTGTAGAAATATACTGTCTGTGATGAAATTTGTGCATCGTCATACATCAGCTATTTATGAAAATAATGCAGGACAACATAGGCAGGATGTAATGAAACTGTGTTGGTGTATGTGTTAAAAAAAATGAAAAATAGTAATTGGGAGTAAAAAGATACTTTCTAAACATCTTTCACTCTTTTTCCAGATGATTTATAATCTGCAGGGTTCGAGCCAAATTTTCCGACAACAATAATTTTTAGTCCTGCTGCTGAATAGTCTAGTAGTGTTTTAATTATAGTGAAGCTAGTTCCCCGTACGACAGTACAGCGAACGTACACTTTAAAGTGGTGCCAAGATTATTAGTCTAAATGAATTATATTTTGAGGTCTGTTAAGTACACTCAATATACGACTGTCTTGATTCTTCAATATGTAAATTTAGTTTAATGAAATACTAAGGTACGAAAGGATTTCAAAACATTTCATGTATGTAGCATATGGTATTTAAATTCATTTAAAAATGCATTTAGTATTTAGCATTGAAATACATTTGAACGATGTATTTGAGTGTTTGTTTCATGTATTTAGTGCCCATCACTGGAGATGAGTTGGATCTGCCGTCACAAACGCACTGCATGTGGCACTCATATAAACACTGTAACTCCTCAGCAAAACAAATTCACCACATGTCACAACAGCATTCCAACAACTCTCTCATTGAATTTCATGGTCTGATCCACGTTTTCCAAAAAATTGCATTATTTACTCTACTCCAACCTAACGTATTTGGTACATACATATCAAATGCTTACCGTTTTTTAGTTAGGGACATACCTTGTCATTACACTTCCTAAGATCCTGAAGTGACAAAGTTCCTTTTGCTTCAAGTTCTCTTCGACTTTTTCCTTCAAGTATCACCACTGCGACAACTATCCATGTTTCTTAAATCAATATATTCTTCAGAATCCCTTTAGTTTTCTTACTTCCCATCTGGTAACTTTCAAACCAGTTAATTCGCATTGTTTTTCGCAATTAACTTTATGCTAAAGTATTGCAAACTGACTACCTCACTTGTCTCCATCGAGGTACGCGTCAAGACTCCTAACTGCATCTCACTTGTAAATAGAGGCCATGCCCTAGGTTCCTGCGAACTCCCGATCTTCCCATGTGTAGAAGAAACACACAAGTTCCTCTAGTGGCTTCTCCCTCCCCATCATAGCAATCCCCGTCCCCCTAACTACCACACAAAACACATCAGCTTGCCTAAGCAGCTAAGGTTGCTCAGGACACACTCCAGAAGCAGAAAAACCGCTCTTCGCTCCTAAATCCTATCTCAGTCCCTCAAAAATCCCTCTCATTCCCCACAAGCAAATCCCCAGAGTTGTAGATCTCTAGCCCGAAATGATCCCAGGCTTGTGAGACTGTGGAACAAATCCGCAGATCATCTTGTGGAAGATCCGGGACTACGGCATTGCCCCCTGCTGGTCTGCCCCTCATTTTATTAAGCAACATTTGTCGCTGCCAGTTTGTTCATCTAATTTCTGCCTACCGTTTTATAAACCTGCAATAATACCTCCCATTTTGTTGGCCTGCGCTTGCTGATAAGCATAAACATTTCGTTTGTTCGCATAATTTTACTCCTGACAGTATGGGGAATTTTCTCCCTTTCTCTTATGTTCTTCAAGTGAGTTTTTACTCCTCAGTTTATGGACTACACTCATCATGTCACTCTAATATATTGGTGACGTACGAGTGGTTTTCCCAAGTGCATATTGCTCGTCCACCACTGGTCGTAAACACTGCGTTCTTCTTTGTTCATGAAATTTCCCTTCATCGACCATACTTGATAGCGTACTCTCCCAACCCCTGTTTATAATTTGTTCCAAAATGAAAGGAAGAATCAATGTAAAAAAGAACATTTATAACAGTAAAACTTTCGGAATACAATGATTTCATTTCAGTGCTGAAATACAAGAAAAGCTAAACTTGAAATATGCTGAGAAAAACACAGAAGCGTTCATTTATCACTTTAAAGTATAGCCAAAATTTCTGACATTCATGAACTAATTTCGAGGTGTCCCTCCAGTCACTGTCAGGCATACGCAATACATTGGAAGGTTGGAGCAATGTAAAATTTGATCGTTCTATGGTCTTCATTTAAATTTAATTAATTGCATACATAAAAAAGACTCTAAAACCGAGGGAAAGCTGTGACAGAGGGTTCAAATATTAACAGTTTTAAGTAGATAGTTGAAAATTTAAGTCATTTCTAACTGCTGACTGAGGATGGGAAACTAATAGCCGACAAATCTTTCATTAAGCTCAAGAATGTTAGTTGTGTTGGATGACCTCGTCGAGTTTAGTGCTACTAACAGAAGGTGAATGCAGCAATCACACTTATAAAAAAAGACACAACCACTCTGAAGACATTCGTCCAATCGTTCCTTTCTCTTGAAATATTATTGTCGACTGAAATAAAATACTTTAGGACCAGAAATAAAACTTCTTCCTTGGACTCATTGTGTAAATAACACATGAGTGATAGTCTCACGTACAACACATGAGTGATAGTCTCACGTACAACACATGAGTGATAGTCTCACGTGCAACACATGAGTGATAGTCTCACGTACAACACATGAATGGTAGTGTCACGTGCAACACATGAATGGTAGTCTCACGTGCAACACATGAATGGTAGTCTCACGTGCAACACATGAATGGTAGTCTCACGTGCAACACATGAATGGTAGTCTCACGTGCAACACATGAATGGTAGTCTCACGTGCAACACATGAATGGTTGTCTCAAATGCAACACCTGGTCTGGTGCTTTCAAGACGATAAAGAACAAAATTTGCTATCTAGAAATTTTCTGAAAAGATTATCAATCAGGAATCTGGTGCTCATAAATTCAAATTCAAAGTGCAGACCGCCGGTATACAGACTCAACACAAGAGCGAGGCAAGAAGGAGAGTAACTGGAGAGGAGATAGCTTACACGAGATGCGTAATAAAAATGATTCGTCTCATAGTGTTAGCTGTTAAGATGCTAAAGATAACGAGTGGTATGAGATAAAAGTCGGAGAAGGTAGATTATAAATGATATAATTCAATCAAAATATTCATTTAAAAGAGTTGACTCTAGTTCACAAAAATGATGCTGGCAGACCTCAGTGGGCGAGGCTTCCTCCAAATGTGACCAAGATGCAACAGAATAAAATTTCCCTGTGTACATCAAGTTGTGAGAATGATCTGACTCGTGTTTAGTAGTCCTTGTAGAAAAAGGCAGAATCTGTTGAACAATCTTATATAAATACTTTGTTGCATTTTCGCTTCGTTAAGGAAGAGCTCTCGAATGAAGTCAGTTAGTTTGTTTTTGGTACAGCGTTCCCAGTTGAATTTACTGCCATTCATTCCTACCAGTTAACTATTGCATTTGAATGTTATTTAACATAATTCTAACAGTCTTCTGATTTGTTGTGTAACCAACATTCCCAGTGAGTGCAGTGTAACCAACATTCCCAGTGAGTGCAGTGTAGCAGCCAGTGTGAGTGGTGAATGAGTGTGACGAAGACACACAGACAATGACAATGAAACTAACGTGCCTGTGAAGCAGCTAGAGCAAGGGTTCCCACCCTGCGGTACATGTGCCCCTAGGGATACATTTTCTTATCTATATGAGTACCTTTAATGATAGTTATAGTTCCTAAAACCTAAAAGTTTTAGTAAAAATTCAGTGGAATCTTATTTTTCTACTCACCTTTCTGTCATAAAAATTCAGGGGTACATGCTCATCTGTCGAGATACTGAAGGAATATAAGGTCATAAAAAGGTTGGGAATCCCTGAGTTAGAAGAAGAGATCCAGAGTAAGCAGTTCAGTTGGCTTACGCAGTGGATGCAGTAAAAACAGCCTCCTAGTAAATACAGCGCTACAAACAAACACGAACAAAATTCGGAGTTGCCGCGCCTTGAAGCCATTTAGTGCTCATTTTATTTTGATTATCTTTCCTGCAATCAAAAATCAGTTATAAAGGCTGAAAAGAGAGGTAAAAATAATAGATGTTTCCAATAATATATCTATAAATGTATATGGTACTTAAAATACTGATGATTCAGAATGAAATATTTATCGTAAAGAAATAAAGAAAGAAATTCAAAATATCAAGAACATTAATATATTGAAAAAAAATTTCATATACCTATATATTTTGTACAGTCGAATGTATAGAGTTTATTACGTTAATAGTGCTCAGATATTCTCATGCAAGACGAGAAATGCCGTTTCACGAGAAGGGCAAAATGAAGAGCAGAATAAAATGTAGAATATGACAACAGGAACGAGCCGTTTGGTCCATTCTTGGGTCAATACGCTCGTCCCACATGCCTAAAGTTGAGGCATTAGTTATGTACAGGCACCTTTATCCCACACAGGCATTTCAGTCACGTACACGCATCTCAATCATACACAGACCGGAAGAGTAAAAAAGAACGGTAGGAGAAGGGATGGCGGTCACACCCTCAGTCATCAATTTTTACCTAATAATTACTTCACTCAAATTTCACAATAATTATATTACTGCAGGTTCACAATAGTTAAATAGCTTTTGGTACACAATATTTATATGATTCCTGGTACACTTAAATATGGTATGTGACACGCAAGAATAATACTACTTGGAAAATATAATCATCACATGACTTGCAATACAGAACTATTAGTGCATGTCTTTTGGTACATAGTAGTTACATAACCAGCAGTGCACATGTATATAACTTTGTACGTTACATATAAATGTGAGTCTTGGTAAGCGATGATTATATAAATCGCTATACACAACTATTACATACAAGACTCTAAGTACATATGTAATAACTGCATAACTTGTGATAGGTAATAGTTAAATACCTCAAGGTACATAGAAAGTACATAACTCGTAGAGCACATTCTGTGGCGAGTGGTACACAGTAATGTGTCTCGTTTAACAGATCGTTTCATTTCGTACGAAAGAATGTAGTGCTAGATCATTCTAATTAAACATGTTGTTCTGCCGTATGTATTTCATGCGTTATCTGTAGAGATAGTTTTCATTTCAAAGTAAAGTCATAAAATGAAACATAGTGTACTTTCTACATGGTAAATTATTTCCTGTGCACTGTAATTAATGACTATCTATCAATAACTTAAAACCAACTTTATCCAGTTGCATCCAATCACGAAAATCACAATTTAGTTTCGATATCAAACTTTTATTACAGTGTTCAATATTTATTAGGATGTTATCACATTTTTGGCATAGTAAGTTCGTAGTGTACGATCGTACACTACGAACATGCGGTGACCCAGAAGGCAATCGCTTAGTATGTTTCAAACGTATTTATTTCAAGTGTCTTAATCAAAAGTCCATATTTTACCGTGACCTTAGTAATTTTAAAGTTAGACTTTCAACGAGAAAGGTGATTTGACATTTTCCATGGGAGTGCAAACCAACAGAATAGAAATGAAAACTGGACAACAATATTATCGGTTCACTATTTCCACAGGATGTGCCTTCTTACATTAAATTATTGAAATCGTTCAGTCCGTGAATGCACGAAAGCTGAATTACGCAAGGGTCAAAATTTACTGAACCCGAGTCCAGTACTGTTAAGATATTGCCATCTGAGAGGAGGAGCCATCTGTACCAGTCGTTCATCTCTGCCATGGAAGACAACAAATCCGATCCACGCAATGTTTCTGAACGACGAATAAGTTCTCTTATTGTGTACGAGCTTGTCAGGAACAGAAGGTGTTCAGGTACGACATAACATTTTCTGATTTATCTATTTGAGACATGACACTTTTGAAAGAAAGGAATCAATTTTTTTCGAGTGACTTTCGTTTTTGCTCTCTTCACAGAAAAAACTGAATACGAATGTTAGCTCTCCCCTGACACTCGAATAAGCTACCACTTGCAATTGACTAAAGTAATCAGGTGCAGTCGTACACTGAATTATCTTTAATTCTGCAGCATGTGGTGCATTAGGGCGAAGGCCTGCTTTGAAGTTTGTTTCATTTCATGACTCTTAAAAAAGTTCAGGACTCAAAAAATAACGTCTCAAAC
The DNA here is from genome assembly GCA_006783055.1 of Trinorchestia longiramus. Taxonomy (NCBI): domain Eukaryota; kingdom Metazoa; phylum Arthropoda; class Malacostraca; order Amphipoda; family Talitridae; genus Trinorchestia; species Trinorchestia longiramus. The sequence continues at coordinate 351,559 of VCRD01000032.1, read as the reverse complement.
TATGAACTTTTTTCCCGTTAAAATTGCCGCAACTTTGAACGAGCTGTTAGAAAACATAGTTTCTCCTGGCACTGTGAACACATTCAAAAATCGGCTGGACAAATTTTGGATTACGAACCTCCCCAGTAATACATCGTACTAACCCTATGTCCCTCACTCCTTACGGCTAGTGTATGATTGAGATAAATGCGCATGACAGAAATGCCTGTGCGTGAGTGAAATACGTGTTCATGACTGAATTGACTTACGTGGTTTAGGTGTACGTGCATGACGGATGGATTTACTTTAGACGGCATGGGACTTGGATATCGACCCAAGAATGGGCCAAACGGCTCGTTCCTATTGCCTTATTCTATTCTATTCTTTTCTAAAATATGTCTTGAACGCCATGCCAATGGAGGTGTTAATCACACATCTCAATTTTGAATATTATTTTCATTACACTCATGTATATCATCTCATTTTTCATGAAAATCAATAACAGAATTAATTACAGTTTCGTTTGAGATATTTGCGGAAGCATGGCAGGAGCGATTAAAAGCTATTCGATAAGGCTGCAGGTCTCATAACAAGCTTCCCACCATTTCATACTTCACCAAAATGCAACATTCACCACTAGACGTTATAACTCTTTTTCTAAATTTTATTTCCGTATCTTATTTCCTTCCAGAAGGATATGCACTTCAAGTACTAACAGGAACTTCTTTGTGGTCTTTCAATAATTGAAAGCAAAAATGTTTACCCAGCAAACCGTGAGGTAATGCAGCAAAATAAGAGAAATACAGTATACGCGTATACTTGAAGTCATACACAATTATTCGATGCTCTCAAGGGCGTAGCAATGACCAGACGTGGGGGACAAAAGCCCCCAGCCCTCCTTTGAAGACGCTGCTCAGTTTTAAGCCGAGATCCTTGCATCCATTCCGGGTGTGGGAAAACTGCCACGTGTTCCGGATTACCCGAGCAGATCCGCGAGGCCAAGTAGGACACTTTTGAAGCACCGACGTTCAGTGGCCTCTGGTCCTGGAATAATTGTGCCGCTCGAATAAAGTCCCACTCTGTGACATAACGGGCTCGCTTTTATAAGGCCTTCGCACGGCAGGATCGGAAGGTCATTTGCTACTTGGAACCCAAGACATCGCTTCTAAATGACCCTCAAATAACTGAATGCTCTTCCAATATCTTCACTGTTGAAATAACCCCACGCAGTGCCAGGCCCACATGCAGGCACAGTCTCTATAACAATATCTTCTGTTTAACAGAAATACTATTGGATCAATCCTCGTGATCTAGAAGTAATATGTAATGAGTGATCAACTTGAAATGATTTAAAGTTTTGGTGTGGCTGTGATTCTGCAGTAAGGCTCCGGTTTTCAAGTTCCAGCAAGCAAGGATGCAAAGTCACGTTGGAGCACCGAAATAGGAAAAGTAACAATGTCACTGAGTTAAAAAGTCTGGCAGTGTAAAAATCTCGCTAGAAATAGCCGTTCAAATGTAATCATTCTAGACTCGGTTTAGGAAAAGCTTGTGCATCAGAGAAGAACGAATATTTAATCCTAATAATTAAAATATAGATCCATCGCCTCTGAATTTTTCTATTTTAATTTATTTAGAATAGGATGCGAGTGCTTTAAGTCTCCTATAAAAAATTCTCTTTCCAGTTTCTAAGCAAGTTGAAACAAGAATTGATTTGATGCTTAAAATATTTATAACATTTTTTCCGAGAAAAACAGGAAATCCAATCCGACCTTAATTTGAATCCGTCCACAACATGAATAAAGGTCATATTGGGTGCAGCAAAAGTTTAAAAACTCTTCAAAACCATGTAAGGGAATTGATTGAAAACGATGCTACAAGCAGCATAAGAAAAAATAGTTGCAACGAGAAATTTATCAAATAAATCAGTAAAGAAAATTCTTAAGAAAGGTTTAAAGCTGTTCCCATATCAATAACAGTTTTTTAGAAGCTCTATTATTATTACGAAAAAATAGGTGTTATATAGCTTACAGTGGTTCAACACTTTATTTACAAACAAATTCATGTTTAGTTGACGAGTTGATATAATTTTGTATGGCCCATGAATGTCAATGAAAACGAACACAGTTCGAATTTTGCCTCATATTTGGGCGCCTGATAGTGACGCCCTCTCCCAAGAGTATTGAGTAAATTTTCCTCTAAGAACTACAGTCTACCTCATCCCCTCTTCACTACATCTGCCTACGATCTCACTCTATAGAAGGCCTTGCAAATTATTCTGAGTTATGCGGGAGGTCGCTAACAAGAGGCGCCATGATAAAACCTCCGTACTCGTCACATCCTAGCACCAGTTCATTAATAAGAGCACCACAGAAACACGGTCATGTCTGTGCTTGAAACTAATGAAGTTTGGAGGTGGCTCTTGAAAGAATATCGTGTATTGCTGCATAAATCAACAGTGTCTCGGATGTGCGTCTTTAATGAGGGTTAAAAATGAAATTTTACTCTGTCGTACTCAAAAGAAATATTTTTCCGGCTCCTAAAATAGTTAACCCCTTGAGTGCACTTAGCCTTCTCTATTTAGTTTCACATTCCTTCATCATTTATACTCTACAAGGATTTATATACCAACACGTAGTAGTTTGATTTTAGATGCTGTGTTTTTGTCAAAACTCTTAAAATTTAGTTACATCTGGTCGAGAGGCAGGAAACGAAAAATCCATGTATGAGAAATTTGAAACCTCAAATGTGAAGGCAAGCAAGTTGGTCACTCTTCTCAATGCGATGAAATCGTCTTAGAAAGATCTTGCTTTATCTCGCAAACAACATCCTGTTTTGTCCTTCAGTTAGGGACAATAATTTCCGCGTGCGTACGATCCCAAGACCACTCTCTAAATCATTGTCTTCCGCCCCTCTGTTGCACTCCAATTGTTTTTTCCTCCATTCTCTGCCTCCCTTTCTGTCTCTCTGTCTCTGTCTCACTCACGATTCCCTTCTCTCTCTCTTTCTGTCTTATGGTCTGTTCCACTCTATCCCCGTGTGTATCTCACTTCGTGTTTCTCTCTCACTCCTCTCTATTTTTTCTCTCTCTGTCCACTCTCTCTCCGTCTCACACACACACACATTCTCTCTCTCTCTCCTGATGTTTCATTCTATGTCCCACTATCTCTTTGTCTCACTCTCCGTCTGTCTCACTCTCTTCCACAGCATTGTCTTGGCTGCAAGAATTTGCGGGTGTCACATTAGACGGCGACGAGCATCGTTCATCTCTAATTAATGCATCGTCTCGCACAACTTATTTCTCTTCTCTTCACATTGACGGCTGGACCAAGTTCTCGAAGTTCGGACTTATTACGCGGCATTTTTCCATGAGTAGTATTTATCTTCATGTCACTCCTTGAAATTAGCTGAGTTACAAAATTCACACAATTCAGCTTAGTTTCCAAAGTTTACACTCACGATTTATTCTAGTTGTTATAGGTCACATAACTCAGCCTTGTTTTTCACAGTTTATGTGGTTTACTTTGTAAAGCTTGTTTTACTGACATGGATAAAGAGAAAATTGAATCGTGGAGTTCCTTACAAACGCTCTGCAAATTGCACTTTCTTGCACCGTTAATTTTTTTTAACAAATGACAATTGTAGATTGTATTTTATTTGCAAATAACAGAGATTGTTTCTCACATGAGCAGCATTTATTACTGTAAGGAGAGTGAAGTAATTAACGCACAACTGCTGTCCTTAACCTGAACTAAAATAACTCTACGTTCAATAAAAATGACAGCACACGTGACCGTCAGGGCTTGGAAAATTTCGATAATTGTTTTTGCCCTTCATTAGCGTTACATTTCCTGGAAAGCAGTTCATTTAAATATCTCACTTTTATTAAACAAACAATCTTTGTCTGAAGTGTTCTCACTCTGAAATTCAAGTTTAAAAATAAAGCCTGTTCTGTAATTTTTTCTACTGGAGGGTCTGCGTGTAGTGATGTTCAAAAATCATTGTAGCACGTATAATCAGAATAGTTTTTTCCCCTGTGTTCTTGAAGCATGCATTTATGTTGTTTGCATAGAATGAGAGACCGCTTCAATCATTTTCTTGGTCTTAGAAAAACCTCTATAGCCAAGTGTTTTACATTAAAATTCTTTCACAAAGTCTCAGCAGTCACCTCCCAGAAACGCATCCAAACTTCTTTAATTCATATGCCTCTCAAAATCTGAGCGATAGAGTTTGCCCTCTTGAAGTTGGGAGACAGTCAATATAACCACATTAGCATAGACAAACATAATCTTTCATCGACCACGAGACGATGCTCCCTAAGATATTGGGGTCGCGAGGTAAGAGTGTCTCTCGCATTTTATCTGAATCTGATCGTGTTCGCTGCAACGGCTTCCACTCAAACGCTAGAAAAAGGAGCTCTTCCAACGAAAGTTAGTGAATCTGCTTAAAATACTGCAGGCGATTTTAGCGTCATTGTGTTCGTTGTGTGCTACGTTTCAACATTTTCTTCCATTCTTACGAAGACGATTATTTCGGTATTAGACTTGCCTTATAGATATAAAAAAACAATTAAATATAACATATATGTCATATATTTCAACACCAACTACCCTATAAATATGTCATTCAAGGGTAATTTAATAATAATTTATTTATAGATCGCTCATAGCAAGTTACAGAATGAGAATGGCATATGTAAGAGAAAAAAATTAATCGGAATTGTACAGGAAAGGTAATGAAAGGAATGTGTCATTCAAGGTAGTGGATCAGCTGCGCCCAGACGCACTGGTGCGCCCCAGAGGTTGTCAAGGTGCGCCCCGTAGCATTCCTGAAGTGCACATGTATCCAGATATGAAAAGAAAATGTAAAATAAGTTTAGTATACCATTTATTTGCGAATATTCTGATCCTCTTTTTACAATACTACAATAATAATTATCTGCTGTTTTCCTGCAGAGAACTTTGAGCTACACGCCCACAAGCAGGTTTTATACGCGTTTGAAACATGTTATGACCGTGTCTAGAGACCTAGACGACTTCTCAGCACCGCCACTGCGTATTTTGCCTCGTGCGCCAGTGTTGCATTAGCTGGCGTTGTGACTATACTGGTCGTGTTTATTATGAGTGACGACGAGAGTATCAGTATTGTGCTTATTCCTAGTTTTAGGAAAATTTACCCATAGAAATGGGTAGGCTGTTTGAAAAGAAGTGTGACAATGATGAATGTAATCCTAGCAGTAAGCAGAACTTAAGTGTGGTATGTCAATGGAAAGCAAAACCGTGACCGACTTGCAAATAAGATAAAAGTTATTTAAGGTTTGGTCTTTCTAGGACCGGAAATTAAGATAATTATTTGCTGCCGTGTTTAGTTTGTGGATTAAAAATGGCAAATGAATCAATGCATCCCTGTAAGTTTGTTTAACATTTTAAAAGCAAGCACCTCATTTACAAGGTAACCCCACAAGTTTTTTTAAGAGAATGTCTGTTTACCCTGCAAGAGCAGCAAATTCTTTTAAAAATATAATGACTGTTTCAAATTACATCTTACCAAGTCTCAGAATTGATCGCACAAAATATGGAAGCTCATACTTTAGTTGAGTCGCTCCATTTGCCTGCTTGCAAAAAAAATTCTCACGACAATGCTAAGGAATAAAACAGCAATGAGAATAAGCACGCTACCTCTGTTCAACGATGCAGCTCACAGGCATATTTTAAAAATATCTTCTGGTAGTGAGAAAAATGTATATGATAATTAACTCCAGTGTTCAGATTTTGCACTGCAAGTTCATGAATCAACCCACATTACCAACAAGATGCAACTCTCAGCATTCATTCGCTTCATTAATGAAGATCAAATAGTATAGAAGTTTCATTTCTGCAAAGAATTGAGTGTGACTCTAGAAGGTGAGATCGTTTTTAGCATTCTGAATAACTTTCTTGAGAAAAGGCAGTTATCATGGAAGTCGTGTGTAGAAATTTGTGCAGGTGGAGCTCCTTCCATGGCAAGCTGTGTCAAGGGCCTTCTATTTTTTCTTAAAAAACAAAACGAGAACGTTATTATAACTCACTTCGTTTCCATTGAGAGGCCTTGAGAGCGAGAACATTAGTAGAGAAATTCAGAGAAGCCTTAGATCAAGTTGTTAAGAGGGTAAACTTTATCAAGCCAAGACCTGTTAAATTGCAGTCAGTCGAACAGTTTTTCATCAATATGGATTCTCAACACAGACGGCTGCTTTTACACAATGATGTGAGGTGGCCATCAAAAGGGAAATACTTACCCGTGTACTCGATTTACGGCAAGAACTTTTTGCGTTTTTGGATGAATGAAGTAACCACATTTTTGTGACCTTCTTCAATACGAATTTTGAATTAGGTTACAATATTTGGCAGGCGTAATTCAACATCTGAATATTTTGAACACTAGCATCAAAGGGAACGAGGAAAATATTCTCACACCCACTGACAAAGTACAAGTGTTTCAGAGAAAACTAGAGATTTGAAAAATAGAAGCTATAAAAATTAATCTGGAAATGTTATCATTCGTAAGTAATACTTGTGAAAATGAAATGCTCCCAATGATAGTTGATCATTTAACGACTTTAGGAGAGAAACTGAGTTTTTATTTTCTATCACTTAACAGCGCGCTAGATGACTGGATTAGAAACTCCTTCGTTGAAATTTCAACTGATTTTAGTTTAACGCTAACAGAAGAACTGGCAGATGTATCCACTACTCGTAGATTAATAATTAAAAACAAAGAATTGCCTCTTGAAGCATCTTGGATTTACAGCAATGAAGAATACGTGTCGATATCAAAAAACGCGCTGACCGTTTTGGTACAATTATTGACCTTATATTTATGTGGACTATCCTCTTCCACCCTCGCTACAATTAATTGTAAAAAGAGAAGATCTATTACATGCATTGACGAGGAAATGAGAGTTTGCCTCTCGAACATATGCCCAAACATTGAACAAATCGCCAGGATTCATCAAGCTCATGTTCCTCATGAACGTAGGAATACATAAACCTGAGTTATGTCAAGTTTTTTATTATTAATTGTTTTACTCTGGAATCTGATTGAATTAAAACTTATTTGTCACATTTTCATGCATACTGTGCCTTCAAATATTTGTAGAATTGTAAGTGCGTTCAAAGAGGAAAAAGTTTGAGAGCCACTGTTGTAGAGAAACGCTTTCAAATCTAGATATCAAATCAAAGGAGGAATGTGGTGTTATTGCTGGAAATAGAGCTGGGATATTCTTGCCCATCTTCGTACAATGCATTTATGGAAGTGTCATAAACCTTGCTGCTCATTATTAACAAGCACAAGTTTAGGAGTATGCCAGCCCAACATGAACAGAACAAAATAGTACACACACTGCTGTAAAATTAAATACTTCCAGTACAATTGCAAAACTCGATCAGTATTGAAATAAAGATAGAGTTTCATTTTTTTAGCTGAGCGAGTAAAGAAATCTAAAGAAATGGCAGTCGGTTTAAGTTCGGTGCTCGATCAGATGTTGAGCGAGAAATCATGTTTGCCACATGGCTCTTGCCTAGTCTAGCGGTAAAGCCTCCGTGGCGCCACTGATCTAGCAACGAACTGCTAGAAGTGTGATGGAAAATGGTGTACCTACGTCTACGTTCCGTGTCAAATATATGCATTTTGAATCAATCGTAAAGTAAGAGTTATGAAAGGGTTCAACTGATTAGAAAAACTATATTTTATATAAGTGTGATTATTGAACGCTACTATGGAAAATGAAAAAACAGTAATCCAATTTAATATCCGTTCTTCAGGGCCTGAGAGAACGTACGTATGTATCGCAAAGATAATTAAATATTAAAATACAATGCAAATACTATTGAATATATTCCTATTCTAAACGACCTTTTGCATTGCCTAGAATATTACCAAGAAAATAACAACCTCAGTAGATACGCGGACTTTGCTGTGTTTCCTGGAACTGTTGATTGTAGATGGAACGAAGTCCCTTTAATTTTGATGATACCAGACTTGAAGAATCAACATTGCTGGAAGACCGAGTGATATTAGCCATTCTCACTTTTTCCTACATGCGTCATGCAAGATAACAAGTTATGTACTATGTACATCTGTAAATACATTTGAAACGAAAAATTTTAATTATGCGAAGCTTCTATGAAATTTCTGCAAATGTGTATGATAGAGTAAATTATGATTTTCACTTCCTTATTTAACACTTTCGTAAAATCCTTAGACACAACGCACAAAAATTCTCTCTACTTCGTAAAGGACTTAGTTTTATCACACAGCTCCAGGATGTTTCTGAGTCCATGCTATATTATGGCAGCTATGCTAATAACTTCTTCAGTAGCAGCACGCCTGTATAGCTGACTTCAGGGCATTAGTTCAGAGGTTCGATTCCTATAATACTGAAGGTAGAAATGCTGACGCTCGCCTAGGGTTGCCTGTCGGTGAGGCAAGAGGTTCAAGGAAGCCAGCGTGTGGAAATAGAAGCTCCATTTTCCAAAAAAGATTCAAATAGTCAATCTTAAGCTACTTAGCAGAATGTATCTCGCAAAAAGCATAAATGAGTCTATTTACAGGGTCTAGCAAGATACAAATGCCGGGGTACAATCCCTCATTACGTTGTATTGCAGTACGAGCGCGGTCTTTCTCAACTACCAAAGCTTGCTTCAACAGTGGGAGTGAGTCGCTCAGAGTAACGAATAATTGACGATAGAACTGTACACGTGCTATAATGAAAGCACCGTTGCAGAATGCACTTTTAAAGACACCCTCACCTCTTTTGTGCCAGAAAGTGGTGAATTACGTAATAAATACGGCCAAACTAACTGTAATTTCACACAATAAACAGCTTACATGTTTATGATTCACTCACTGATGAGTAACTACTAATACCTCCAAGACACACAAATATTCTGACAAAAAAAAGCTTTCCATTTTTTCGTTCTACATTATCGTTCTTCTTTAAGGATGACAAATCATTTCAATTTCGAATTCAATTTCGCCTCGAATAACAACAAGCATCACTGTACTTTAAGTTCTCTTTTGCCAGAACGTGCCGTGGGGAGCAAAATAATACTGTACAACATGTTGATTAAATCGCCAGATTACACATTTATAGACCTCGTAAAATTATGAAAATTTGACTATATGTGTACAATAGTATAAAAAGGTTAATAATATATCTAAACCCCACAAATACATATATAATAGAAAAATATATAGGAACATGTATATTAAATACGTGAATAAAAGTTTACAACACCCGACTTTTTTCTAAGCATTATACGTGAAAATTATTGTAGGATTATTCCAGAATGCTCTAATACATTTTACTATTTGGCAACCGAACTTTCGTCAGCATTCATCCCCAATAACGCGTCATTGGTACAGCAGATCTCGTTCTGGAAGGTCGTAAGCATGGGTAAGAATAAGGACATCATCCAAGATCTTCGCAAACGTATTGTGGAGCTCCATAATGAGGGTTTGGGGTATCAGAAAATAAGTGCACAACTGTGTGTTCCTCCTATAGCCTCGGTTGGAACCATAATACGTAAATGGAAATGCCGGAATACGACTCTCAGCCAGCCTCGAAACGGCCGTCCTCGAAAGGACGGCCGTGCTGCTCGAAAATTGGTCCGAACACTAGTGCAGAGGCCTCAAACTACTCATGAGGAATTGAAGGATGATCTCAAGGCATCTGGGATCGAAGCCAGGAAACATACGATCAGCAGGGCACTATGCCGTGAAGGTCTTTGTTCCCGCATCCCTCATAGGATACCTCTTCTCCAGAAACGTCCCGTCAAGGCCAGGCTGAAGTATGCCTACGACTATTTGAACACGCCAGCAGCTCTTTGGAACTCAGTACTGTGGTCAGATGAAACCAAAATCACATTATTTGGGGGAAACAGCACAAACCATGTTTGGAGACTACAAAACGAAGAGTATAAACCAAAGTGTACCATACCCGCTGTTAAGTTTGGAGGTGCCTCAATCATGATGTGGGGATATTTTTTAGCTCATCAGGGGTAGGAAAACTTCACATCATTGAAGGAACCATTAATGGCAGGAAATATCGTGAAATATTAGAAGAGCAACTCCTGCCTTCATCTCGTTTGTTAAAATTGAATCATGAATAGAAATCCCAACAAGACAACGATCCAAAGCATACTGCAAAAGAAACCAAGTAATGGTTGAGGATGAAGAAGATAAATATTTTAGAATGGCCCGGACATGTCAATCCCCGGACATGAATCCGATCGAAAATTGTGGAGGGAATTGAACTTGAAGATTCAGAAGAGAGGTCCCAATAACATCACTGAACTCAAAGAAATTTGCATTGAAGAATGGAATAAGATTACGTCCGAAACTTGTAAAAATCTAGTAGTGAACTACTATAAATGTCTCGAAGCTATAATTAATAATAAGGGCTATGCAACGAACTATTAATGTATGGATATCTTGAAATATGTTGTAATTTTTTGTTCCCGTATTTATTATACATGTTCCTATATATTTTTTCTATTAAACATTTGTGGATTTTAGATATATTATTATCCTTTTTATACAATTGTTTATATACGTATAGTCCATATTTCGTAATTGTACGAGGTCTATAAATGTGCAATTTGACGATTTAATCAACGTGTTGTATTATTTTGCTCCCCAGGGTATGAACTTTGTGATGACACAATATACTCGCATTTTTAAATCTTTTTGTACACGAGGATTTCGTGGAAAAATAATTTTTTTAGCATTGAAAATAATTACTGCAATATCATTCTATTTTTTCTTCGTCTGCAGCTTTGAAAGCTGTCTAGATTTAACAAAAATAAATAAACATGCAAAAACATTTCTGCGAGACTATTTTGTTCACTATGTTTTGTATTTCATTTTAATTTTTGTATTTTCACATCGCTCATGCACAAATAAGTTGCTGCTTAATGGATGGTGGAAATGTAAATGTAGACTATTTTTCAATGTACTCGTTAATGAAAAAGCACCTAATATATTTTTAAAAAATTAGTTCTCAAGGAATTAATTCAGAATACAAGCTAAAATTTGTTTTCTTCTTGTTTTGTTTCGACCTTCAACACCCAAAATTCAATAATAAGCACTTTATAATTGAAGAAGATGTAAGTACATAGGCAGGAAATTAAATACGACAGATTTGAATGCTTGTGAATTCGAAGGCACCGTCAGTGTTAACAGAACGCCTGCACAGCAGGCACTGTGAGAGCGAGTGTTTCTTCTTCTTCTATGTCGTGTTTATTTGAGGCTTCGAAAACTAGTCCATGTAGCCCCAGGTTAGAAGGTAGGTTTAGTTTTTCCTTTGCTCACAATACGTACAACATACAAAAGAGAGAGAATTTCAAATATTTAACAAAGGATGGGAGAGAGTCTGCTATTCAAGATTATATGAATATTTCAATATAAACAATATTTCATCTTCACGAATAATATTATTCTCGTTATTTGCATACTACACTGCGCGAGTGCTTTGTCTGATCAAAGAAAACAGCGAAGAATTCACCACTTTAAACTTGCTTCGCACTCCGAGACAAACAAAACCATGTTCTATTGTAGCCCCAACAAAGATGTAATTATTATCAAAAAATACTAATCAATATTCAAAGTGGTTACATATATTATGTGTTGGTAAACTATCAATGGTTGCAACTACTAATCTTCAAATATCACAGTATCTTAAAAAAATTGTTATCTGAATATAATATAGATGAGGGTTGCATTCGTTGTGCAAATAAATTTCAGTGTTCAGTCTTTTACATTCAAAGCATTTCAATTCCTGTTGAAAAATAGAAAACACCAGAAATTAAACTTTTTAGTTTAATTTTAAGAATAAAAATGCATTTTTATGAAGAACGACTCCATGCAGATCTTTATTTAATTTAAAATTTACGTAAATTCATTATTAAGAATCTCAAACTCCGGTTTCATGTACAGGTGAATTTCGTGTTAGGTAGAGAATGCTGACCGGAATGTCTACCTTGCCTTAGAGGGCATTTTATAGGAGAGTGTCAGTAACCTTTCATTCTTTTTCATTTACTTTCTACACTGCTTCACTTAACTTGTTCCAGTTTGTATTTGTTTTAGTATTGACAAAGTGAATAATATATGTATATTTTCATATCTCATACGAGATTCAGGTATCATCTCTGTATGAGTACATCTTAAACGAAGTTCGCCAGTAGTTTGTTTAAATCGAATTTGTCATTTTTTTAAGATTAAAAGTACATTAAACTTTAGGTATCACTTTCTGAATTCACTTGTATCCTGCTGCCAACATTTTCCTAGGTTTACATTTTTATCTCTCCCTTCCATGAGATTAGCTTTGCTAGATTTCTACCTGCATTTTATTCAGGGGCCTAAATAAACAAATTTTTTCAGCTAAATCATCTGTGGTACGAATTTTTATTTACCAGCTGCTCTGTATTCTAAAAGTGTTCCTTGATATACCAATTTTGAAGCCTGAGATTCTACTTTACATTCAGTCTCCAACAAGCAGTCTTTCCCAGCTTTGTTTTTTTTAGAATCATGCAAAGGAACTGATTATGGTCAGAGCTACACAGCGGATACAGCACAAATATTTCTTGAACATCTCACTTCCTTTGGCTCATATTCTGGCATAACTTTGCTTCTTAGCTGCTAGATCATTTAGAATTAAATTCATGGATTAGAATGAACCTCAACCATACCACATATTTTTGATATATCTGATTCCTGCAATATTTTTGCTGCATTATTATTTGATATACCAGCCTGAACTTAGCCTAGGACTATTAATTCTTATCAATCCTTTTATAATATAATTACAAGCGCTACTCGTTTTACCTTCCCAGCTTCCTTTCCATTAGCTTCGTTTAGACATTCAAATAGATTTGAGTCTTTCCTAAAACTTTTTCATCAATCATGATTCTTGCTAGACCTCCTTTTTCTTCATTCTATTCTAGGTTTTAGCAGAACTAAAATCCCGCGAAAAGCAGAGGCTGTCGCGAGCGCGCGTACTCCTTAACTCTGGTGAGAACACAGACGTGTGGTGCTGCTCTCAACCTTCCTTCTCAGCTGTGAATGTAAATTGTCTTCTTATGGCAGGCAGGGATTCGACAGCTTCAGCACAATGACTGTGAATGCGAGGCGCGTAAAGAGATGAGCATAAGAAGAAAGAGACCTTGGAGCACAACGTGGTAAGAGTTCTGTGTTGGAATGTTGGTGAACATAAATGAGCAAAAGAGAACTCACAGTTTTAGGCTCTCATAATAATAGGGATGTACTTGGTCATCGGATCATTGGTGAACAGATTTTCATGAACTATGTGAGAAGAATGTTTTACGAACAAAATTGCATTGAATAGAGCAAGATCCTATCACCTGCAGCAAACCTGTACTTCTGATTGAGAGGAACATATTTCTGATATATTCTACAATTTCCGCGCAATAAGGAATTGAGAATAAAGTATTTCTTAAAGAAGACAAATGAAAGTGGATGCAAACATGGCGAAGTAAGAAATTCGTCTGATTGACACTGTTCATAGTAGAAATTAGAAAATGAGACTAATAGAGGACAAGCTGAGTTTGCTTTGTCCGTTTGAAAAAGCATTGTATGCGTAACTATAAGGATAGAGTTAGAACAGGAAACTTAGGCTTAGAGTAGTGATTTAGTTTTGAGAGTGTTGTCAAGAAAACATCGTTGAAGCTAGATATATAATAAAAAAAATTATCCCTCTTTTAGACAGGCTAGTAGAGATGAAGAAAAAGACATTGTAGTAGGTTGTGATTTCAAATCCAAATAACCTGCACGTGTATTGTAAATACTAGCTTGTACACCTCCAGAGTCCCAGTATAAGGTGCCAATATTTACCAAGATTAGAAAGTTCAGTGACTGTGGGAACAATTACGACTCTGATTGTTCATGTAATAGTGGAAAGAGAGCTGCGAAAACTACAATACTTGTCTTAGTTTAGCTAGCAATCACATGCTTCTATTTTTTATTTTCTTCCCTTGAGGTATTCTGGTGAACGATTGGTCTACCAATCTTTTAGTAAATCAAACATGACGGTGACCCCCTAAATTTTTGTGAATTTCATTCATTTCTGACAAGCTCCTCTTGAGTAATTTTGAAGCTTCTAGTTACAAAAAATTCGTGGTGCATCTATGTTGTATGATCTAAGACGTGAAAGCATATTGAATAGGGCCGAAGAGTTATGAACGAAAAAATGAGAAACGGGTCTAAAAGAAGGCTCATGAAAGACAGGCTTTATTTTGAAGTAAAATTTATGGTAATAAGAGTTGAAAGGGAAAACCTGTATTCCACGTCCCTCCTACACTCCAATTGCTGCAAGAGAGAAGTTAGTACACCGAGTCTGAATTAAGTACCTCGATCGAACGAGCCAGCCACTTGCATTCCCCTTGATTTGGAAGGAGGGTTTACTCTGCTGTACAAATGATCCTGGGAGATTGCAACAACAATGTTAATGTGAAAAATAAAATAAAAAAGAGAATGTGAAAGATTTTCGGATGATCGAGTCGGAAATTGTGAGTTAGAAAGAATCGCTGTGAAATACCCGAAATAGAATGTTAATTCTCGAATAAATAATTATATTACATTGTATTGTATCACAAGTAAAGCGACCAAAATATGATGCAATCTCGAAACGAACAAAAGAACCAGTGAAAATGAGAACAGTGTGAACATTTAGTTGATACAATTTCCTGAAATTCTAGGGACATCAACCGCAACTAAGCAAGTGACAATTTTTCAATTTGCGTGAATGAAATAGTCAAATTCAATTGGTCGATGAAAAATTTGCCCGATTTTTTGTTTTTCTTCTCAGAGGTATTTAAGAAAGATACTGTCACTATCTGAATATGGTGGAAGTGTTCCATCAGAGATTTGTGCTCGCGTCCTTGTGAGATAGTTACCTGAAGTTGCAGCTCTGCCTCTAATTCTAATATTTTTAGCTCGCCTCGTCTTGATCACAAGAGTCATGTATCCTTCACGGTGTCTATATTTGCACCCTACCGCCCGGCTTTAGATGTTCCAAAAATGTATTGAATTCAGTGTGTTTTGTAAAGTCACTTTAGCTGATTTTGTTGTTTGCTTTTAATACGAAATCCCAGCAACTCAACAGTCTTTGAACAGCGTCTGGGTGTTTGCAATGATGTTGTGGACATGCATTTATCTCTCTACTTTTTGTGTATCGCCTCTACCCGAGCTATTTCAAGAGATTATTTGATTCACTCATATAAGATCACAATTGACACCATCAGTCTGTGTGCTCCTGAAGAAGAATTTTGATGCCATTTACGTTGTTCTAAAATCTAAAGCCTTCAGTTCCACTCCATTTTTATGGTGTGTTTCTTCATTTTCTATAGCCTGAGGTCCCACTTTACGTGAAGTATCCCTCCCGTGCTGTGTTGGTCAAATGCACATTTCGATACTCAAACATTTGACGAGATCGCTTTTCTGGGATCCTAGACGTCTCGAAGCCACCCACTCTATCGAAATTTAGGTTCCTGGAAGTGTTTACCTCAGTGTGCTGTGTTTGTAGTATTGCTCGTGTTTTACTGTTTTGAATATCTAACTTAGAAAGGGCCTAATGATTCCTATTTCTAATTTTTTATAGAAGTGATTTTATGATCATTAAATAGGTATTTGTATTTTTCCAACCTTCGTATCATTCGTACTATAATTATTTGAACACCTATTGAGTTCTCTCAATATTTACTAATAAATACTTAAAACCACTCATTTTTCCTTCTTTTGACTCGTAATTTTTTCATTAGCATTCCATGGACTTCTAATCTGAGTGGCGTGGCAAACACTAATTGAACCTGAGAATCCTGCATGTGTCCTCAGAGTTAGAATTACTCACAGTCAGTGACCTTCCCTTGCCTTGTAGTCATAAGAAGTCGCAGGCACACAACACGTGAGAGGCAGATCGATAGTACAAAATTAGGAGCATTTTTTTAGCTGAACATTTTAAAAAGTATGCGCACTAGCAAATCATAATTCAAACCCATCACAGTGGATAAGAAGCAACTATCTCAAGTTACGCGCAATAATCAAATGGAAAGATCACGAGACCTGTTGAAGATGGAATGTTAAACGGCAGAGACGAGACAACGTTATTAACACACAATGATATCAGATCTTATTCCTTTTCCCATTGGCGTTCTCAAATTTTAAAATTTTCCCCGTCGAAATGAACAATTTTTTAAATAACATTTGATGTGCAACGCCATGGCTAGCAATACATTTGTGAGAAACATTGCACAGCTGACGAGTATTTTTCCCATTTTGACTTACATTTCTTTACTTTCAATGACTTTTGACAGTGCTTATCCGTAGAAATGTTTTCGAAGTTTTATTCAAAATTGTATTTTTTAGTGAATTCCTTGATCATTGTTGCTGCTGTTCGTAAAGAACTCTCTTTAGCCCGTACAGAACAGCCATCAAAGCAAATAGAAATGCAGTTCATTTCGAAAAACTTTCTTTCACAGCCTCGAAAACACTAAAGCACTCGATCGTTGCTCTCTGAAATTCTACATCTGAATTTCATAACGGGTTTGCTTCTGCATCCCGCTGCTGCTCCTGATATTGCAAGAGTCTCGCTCTCTAAAGAATACAGAAAAAAACAAGTCTTGAGATTTGGACAGCGAGCAATATCAGGGCTGACAAGAGCCAAACAAACGCTGCTGCTACTACAACTGCTACAGTTGATGCTGTTATTGCAGCTACTTTGCAACTGCCTTGAGAATTCTTGCTACTGCTGTGGTTGGAGCAGCGTTAAGCCGGGGCCATCCAGCGCGATGGAGGCATTCGGCCTCCGCGCTAACGCCACCAAAGCTTTACGCTAAACTGGTGGCGAAATTGTCGCTCATTTTGGAAAGTAAGCCAGGCTATGTTGACTATCCTTCTGTCACAAGCTGCAACATTCCTATTTGGTTTTCGCTATACAGACAGCGTCTTGTGTCATTGTACAGCACGAGCTCAATGAATCTCGCTTGAAATAGTTCAAGTATACACTTCTGTACTCTGAGATGTTAATATTAGGCCAGTCGTTTTGAACGAGAGAAACATATTGGTTCGATCTTTTAAGACGTCATCATTTGGAAGGAAGCTCGTAAAAATGAGTTTTTTCCCTCATCGTAGAAACACACAAATCTCAACTGCTTGTTGTCATGTTGAAGTACAGGGAAATAAAAAACTACCTAGAAATCATCTCCAATAAAGAAAATAAAACGATCGCTAGCGCTGAAGTGGTATTCAGTGCTATTATATTACTTGGCCTACGGATGAAGAACCTCGCAAGGGAATCGTTTTATTTTCTGCAGCCGTGCATGAATTGTAGTCTCATGAGAAAGATTTCAATTGGATACTAAAAAAATAGCACTGAACCGTGCATTCAAGCGCACTACAAAGAAATAAGTTTTTCTCACTGTGATACTGTAAAAAACTGTAGTGACTCATTACATGGATTTTAAATCTAATTATAGCGCTAATTCTTCAATTTAGAATTCTACGATGTTTTGTAAACGTTCTAAGCGAGTGTTTTACCCTTATCCCCCAATGTAAGCAAACGGCAACCGCAATCATCAAGAGAAAACTGGACAGGTGTTGAGGTTCCCTGCTCTTTCTCCAGTCTGTCCCATAAATAATAGATGGAATTTAAATCTGTAAAATGTAATGTCCATTTCTTACACTAAAATAAGCCTTCATGGTCTTTGAACTCTTACTCATTACATGAACCCTGTGGAGACGAGCATTGTTATCTTGTACTGCATCGGATGTCAGAAAACAAATACTCGAGGAAGGTATACATAGTAAGGGATTATATATTCTTGAAAGGTTATATTATCGATACATAATTCTGAGGACCTTATTTCCTATTCGCTACACCACCTCCTAATTATCAAATAATCATAGGAAACTTTCACTGCCGAAGAGATTATATGAATATCCAGAAAACAAAGTGATTCTAGCTTCACTCAAACTCAGATGTTGTTCTGGCACATGGTAAATTTTGGATCTCAGTACCACAATTCTCACTGCTCTACGCTAGGCCTTGTAACTGCAGTCACTTCATTTAGTTCGCATGCATTCCTTTAGTTCGTGTGCATTCTTCTAGTTTTTATGCATTCTTTAAGGTTACAGTAGCTTCCAAGACTGCGTAACTCCGTACGTACATTACGTTCAGATTTCGGAACTGGGAAAAATTCTCTAGGGACCTTTGGTTGAACATAATGGTCACGTCAGCCAATTTTTGTCCGTTCCTTCCCACTGAGGGATTGTTCTTTACTCAGTCCAATGCCTCGGCTTCACCATTCCTGGCATTTGTACAGAAGACTCGGCATCACCATCAACCATTTACCCTTTGTGAAGAATATACCCTAACCAAGATTTATTTTAGGCTCGTAATCCGTATTGATGTTTCCAGACAGTTTATGGTTGTTTCAGTGACGTTAGTCATATTACTCAGATATCGTAGAAAGGAAACAAATATAGCGTCCATCTACGCGTTATCCCAGGGGACAATAAACTAAAGGCTGTTTTAAAAAATTGTATACACACATCAGGAAAATAAAAGATGTGTAAACATTTGACTGCGAAATTTATTCACACATCACATCATGCACACAAGTTTCTTTTGGCCTCTACAATCACAGGAGATGTTCAGTGTGTTGGACACTGACTTCCAGACGTGAACAGTGACTCACTGCTGGGGTAACGTTAATTAAAGCGTTCTGTACAATTGTAACACATGCTTTATCAATTTATTCCGTAGAGGCAATCAATGTGGTCGGCTTTCTGTGATACACGGCATCCTTTGGGGTCCGCCTCATCCTGACTCAACTAAGCCACTCACAAAACTTAATTCTTCAATCCTTATCCTAAACGTCCATATTAACTGCATAAAATAATCCTAGGACGTAACATTACCTCTGATCTCTTTTAAGAATGCGTCGTTCATTTATAATGCTCACTCTTGTCTCACATGCACATTGTGAAGTAGACTTTTGTGGCTAACGTATAAACTGAAGGTGGGATTTTTCTGTAGTATGTACACATTTCTTTGTCGGATCTTGTATCTGGCTGGATTGAGCAATTTCGATTATCACTTGCCTTGAACGCTATCTCACGGGTATGAGCAGGCATAAATGAAGACATTTTTATCAACAATTTTTCATGATCTTAAAGTCATTTTTTTAAAGTCATTATAAACAAAGGATTTAATGGAAATCATGGTGAGAAATTCATGCTTGTCTCCACAGCCCCTACTGGCTTCTGCCGTTGACGCTTTTTTCAGGAAATAAATTCGATAATTTTTGGCTCAGTCAAAAATTACAAAAATATCAATAGGTATGAAATGTTAACAAATCAATTAATTGAAATATATACCTATTGTTTATGAACGCCCACATTATTCTCTGTCAGAAAAAATCTCGTATACATTCCCAGTAGATTAATTCGCATTGAAGATGACACTCTTGTTGAGAACGGTACATATCTAAAATATACGAAATCATTGTAATAATTGAAAGCATTATTCAACATGCTTATTCAGTATGATTACCTTCAGGCGATGCCTCATGTGACTCGTGTTGTACTTTCTTCGTGGACAGTTGCTATTCTTCACGTGTTTTGGGATGATTGTAAATTTAAAGGCATGCTACTCGTGCCAAATGTCATTCTGAGTCAGTCGTCACTTTGTGTTCCATGTTTGCCTATCAAAAACCCATTCTTTCCCATACTTAGATTACAGACTGTACTTGTAAATTGTACACACTATAATTGTACAATTTTATAGTAATTACTTGTTGTTTTAATTTCAATGAGACTCTAATTGTAATTTCGCATGCTATTGGAGCATACAGGTGTGACTGAGACACCGTTCTCTGTTTTCTAGTCTTCCATACAGACTACGTGTTCCACTCCCATAACCTTTCTATCAAAACGGCTTGCTCTCAATGGCACACTCAAACCATATTTTTCAAAGAACAGTTTAATTTAGAAACAAAATATTCTCATTATGATGCTTAGAAATTGAGTTTTCGATCTATTGCTAATTTTTTCATTTTTTCTTCCCTGTGTGTTTCGTTGTCCGGCCCACTTCTTTAAACAAAAACAATTTACTCATTTTCACTAGCATTTCATAAATGACGCGCACTTAAATATCTAAACTAGGCAAAAGAAGTTCATGGAATTCTAAGCTCACAAACTTCTGCTAGTCCATCTCTTTACATTTAGTTTAAAATCTAAAATGAAATAAACAGACTCTTCCATCGACGCTGTTAGTTACCTTGTCTATACATCGTGATCACCATCCCTGTTGTTGATTCCGAGATGACGGTATTCGTTTTTAATTGCACTTAGCACTTCCCACTCTGGCACCTTTCACAATATGTACCATTACATCCTAGACTTACAGTCATCATAGACAACAGTTTTACGCAAGCATTTGAAAGCATTGTTTAGACTGATATAATAACATAATATTGTATCAAATATTCTATCAAAAATGTTTACTTTCGAGTTTAATCACTGTTGCTGCACCCTGTTTACACTTTCCTAGTCTGTTAAATCCCTTGCTTTCATGCTTCGATAGTTTTCTTTACAAATTGGTTCATCACCCTCTTAAAACTGTCGTTTTTGCTGCTGATATGTTCTTGTAAATGCAACCAAGTGCAGCAGTCCTTACCATTGAATGTACGGAATACTAAAATAGATTCCCAGTTTTTCCTTCCTCGACTTAATTGATTTCTCCACCTCACTTCACGGCCACGAGTCTTGGACAAGTTCTTTCGAAAGTACGATACGTCCTCTCAGTAGAGAATATCACGCTGCTTTCTAAGATATGGAAAAACAAAATTAATTCTAAAATAAGTTTTATAAAAATGTTAATACCCTTAAGCCAACTGTTTTTGGCCCTAGTGTGTTGCAAAAACTTTTATCATGGATTGAAGTGGCAAGAACATTACTCAGTGCGCAGAAGTGGAAGCTGTTAAAATATTAACAAAAAGAGACGCGCAAATTGTCGGTTTGCGCTGACTTCAACAGACGTCACAATTTGTATACAATGCTCGCTTAACACCGTTAAAGATGTAGCGCTTGAAAAGGAGAACTGCTCTGTGACTTCGAAGCTATTGCGAAAAGGAAGTAGCACAACAAGCGTTCAAACTGCCCTCGCGCACTGAAATCCATCCATCAATTGCATGAAATGATTTAGGAGGACCTGGCTATTATCTTCGCCTCAACTCATGACCATTGCTACTAGTTACTGTTTTGAAGTGTTCAGTCGACTATGTACGCGGGAAATCCATGTGTGTTCTTGAAAATTCTGTTCGTGCTACACATTAGGAAAGATTCAAAAGCACAACATGTACCATGAGTTAGAGAACAAATAAAACTCTACAAGCCTCTTCATCCGGCCTCTCGACTCTGTAGAGTAAAACCCTATGGAATATTATGAGTGGGATGTGGTAGAGGCAGGCACAACCCGTACCGTCTACAGCAATGGTGAAGCTGTACAGCGTGTGATGGCTGTGTGTAGGCATCTGTAAAGAGTGGTGTAACGACCGCATGCAGCTGGTTCTTGAGAATTAAAATAAATAAGGGGTAAAAAATTAACATCAGTCAATTCAACAAGCCTCAACAGTTAAATGCAGTAAATGGCCATCCTAAGGTAAACAGAACGTAAAATTAAGAAAGAGATACATGGTATTTTGCTGGTATCAATGTTCAAGGTACGTCAGGAACTAAAAAGAAGGTGCATTCAACGGCAACCCACAAGCGATCTTGTCAAGAAACACATGACTGTCCTTTACTAACTACTATGTTAAATTTAACCATGTGTTTAACGTTAAATCCAAACTAATTCCAAATTTGTGCAAGTTCTAAAGTGGGATATGTAATATCCGAACAAATTCTTCGTGATAATTGTTAATTTCTACGTAATTTCCACTTCTTCAAAGGCTTTCTAGTTTGTTAGAACTGAAAAGAAGTATGAGCAGTGGAGGCATCAGTAGGTTCGTGGAAGCTTATACAGTAGAAATCCTGAGTTTCTTTCATGTTCTAAAACCTATGCAACCTTCCTAGCTGATTGACCATTTGTAATAAAACACTTCAATACTCAAGACAACAATAAGTCACTAAGAGTGTGCAAAGAAATCAACACCCTTCGCTTTCTGAAGGTGAAGGGATGATGAATGCATGAGATTGTAATTTGGGTAGAAAAGTTGAATAAGATTATCTGCACAGAGGAAACTGGAGGCAGTTCGAGTGGCGAAAACCCGAGTGAAGAGCTCCCTTGCCTACAAATCGTTTCATGAATACGAGATCGGGTATGATTCGAGTCAACACTCTAGATTATGCTTCCTTTGGAAAGCAAAATCCCAGCAGGATTACGATCGAGATAAGGAAGAGAGCATATCGAGATGATTCTATACGCATAGCAAAGCAAATTAAGATGGTCTTATTGCTCGGTATCGGCAGCAGCAAATGAAATGAGGCCTTCTTACAAGTAGCTCGCATGCCATTCGCAATGATAAACTTTCTTGCCGCCATTTTAAGCGGAATGGAATCTGCGTGTTGTCTCGTTCTGATAACTGGAACTGAGGTTCTACAGGCGGGACCCTCTTCCTGTTAATGAACCATTGAAAACTGTCGTACAATTTGCAAGCTCAGGCCTTGAGAAAGGACAGTAACAGCAGATTAGAAAAAATGAAACTCGTGTGTCGAAGACAAATGTACGAGTTTGCCAGGCCCATATGGCAAAAAGATGGCCTTTCGTTTGCAGCGTAAGAGGCACCTAATAATGTTACTGTCATGATCGTGTGGCTTAAAATCTGGAGAATATTTTACCACCGCAGCCACAAATATACTTTGCTCTTTGATGGTCAAAAATGGTTAACTTGTCAGTTCGTTAATTAGTTACGTGCATGCATACAACTCCACACACGCTCAGTCCTGTAAAATATTTTGCTTCTACAAGGATCTTCACCACAAAACTTCAAATAATTATTACCATTAGATTTAGCTCTTATGATTAAGAATTTAAAGATATTTTATGCTCACAAAGGAATGATAACAATTACAGTGATTTATTTTCTTATTTACACTGCATTACGGAACAGTTTGTAAACGTGCATCCAATTGTCACTCACAGCGGATGGGTCCTCGTTTTACAAATTCATTATAAGAGAGTTTTTGCACAACAAAACTCATACATGGACCAAAAAATTATATTTTTACAATTCATTGAGTGCAGTAACAGTGAAATTCTACTAGATTCGAAAGCAAACTTTTGTGACTTGCTCATTTTTTATTTATTCAATTTATCTCTCATTTTCTTCCCACACAAATTAAAAACCATCGGCTAGCAACGCCCGCGTAAAAAATCTCACTTTGTAGAGCCGTTTTCGCTGGTCAATGTAACATGATATTCTGCCATTATTGCCTTGTTCGAGAAGAGAGCTATTTTAGGAGAGCCATGTATTAATTACAGAAGGAGAGGCTTCCCAGTAGTCTTGCTTGCAAGGTATTGTCATGATGTAGAGCTCAAAACCTAATCTATTCTATTATCGTTTGTACATTAATTAGTCGTTCAGCCGGTACGAGGAATAGACTTTAGAACATCCCAAGTCCACTACACCCGTGAATTACTGTGGCTTCACCCACAAAATCACCGGGATGATAAATATTATAGTAAAGACTTGTACCGTTCATGGAATTGGAATTTGTCAATGAGGAATTCGAGTATGGACACTGGTGAGATAGCAAACTAACGGCGGGCAAAGTAGGATAACAGTATGAGAAATAGTTGGAAAACTTGGGAGAGTAAAACATGTCATGATATTAACGATTGATTCATGACAGTTTTCGATCTTGTTTTGATTTTACGAGTTTTTCATTCACTTACATCAAAGCTAAGTGCAGTTTCATGATGAATTGGAAGAAGAATGCTGTTATCATGTGATGCAATGTTTTTATAATGACCACAGCGTATAAATTTCCGTTTTTACCATGCAGTCACCAGGACTTGTGTCTTCCTCGACTCCGTAGGCGTGATGAGCTCTTCTCTACGCTGAGCTCACCAATGGAGTCCGTGTGTGCACATCACTGACTGACAACACATTCACAACGCTGAAATGTTCTAACCTGTCTGTACCTTCCCTCTATCTGCTGTCGGTATCAAATTGCATGCACTTTCAAAACTATGATCAGAACTTATTGCATTTTTAATTCAGTAGACATTCTACAAATAAATCAGATTATTTGAATTACGTTATGAAACTTAAAGCACTAACTTTCTAACGTAATATGGAAGCATTATTTGTGGTTCAATATGGTATGGGAAGTACTAAATATGTAGCATATAGAGCAGAGTTAACACAATTTCAAAACCATAATTGTCTAGAAATCTGCACGCCTTTCATTGCAATCTCTAGGCTAATATTCGCTATGCCTGATAAGAAGCAGTCAGTGATTTCATTTTTTCTTTATTCTCCCTTTATGAAGCAAGTGAGTCAGTACTTAGAGCTTGTATTGTGCGTAGAAGTCCTTAATTAAAAACAGTTATTTGTGACCAGAGACCATTTGTCGTTTCGAACGTAGAACTTTTTATTTTACCAGCATTTTTGATCAAGTTAGTGTATATCATCAGCTGAACATTTTTATCATAAAAAATTTTGCGAGCTAAACCTATGCTGAACGAATTCATGTTTTAAGAAATAATACATTATCTATTCAATCCGAATAATGAACATCATTGTAAGAAGTCCCTCATGTTGTTCTTCCATGCAGAGAAGTTAATCCGTTTGCCATAGCTAACAAAGCGTCAAAAATTAATCATAAAATTAAAGTTATGGTCAATCTTGGACGTTAGGTATCTGCACTAATTTTAGTAAATTTTTTCATATGGTTTTGGGGATCTGCGTTCAAATCCCTGAGTGTTTTTTTCACTTCCTTCATGGGAAATTTAAATCCAAATCCCAAGGGTTTTTTTCAGTTCAATTGAACCTCGAGAAAGCAGAGTACGTTTTTTCAAGAACTAGAACCAAACGTTGGAGTCAAACTTTTATTTTCATTCCGTATCTTCTCACGTGCAAGGAACACTTGCGGTTGGGTTGTAAAAATGGTGTTCTGGAAGAATGCATGCCACTTCTTTCAAAGCTTTTATTTGTAGTTTATTTTAATGGGCAAATTGCACTCTCCGTTGCCTTATGCAGAGAAAGGTATAGTGACAGAGGTAGAATATTTCTAATGTATATTTGGCTTCGTTAACTTATTTGAGATTAGACACTTGACATACACAATAAATATACAGTGCATGATACGTCACTCGTGGACTTCTACTTTCTTAAAAAATTATTGCACTTATTCTCTTAGAGCGACAAGTTTATTCAAGGAAAACCAAAGAACTGTGAGTTTTACACAGTACTTCTTGGTATAATTATTTTGCATCATATGGTACACCAGAGAAATTTCCATTATTTCATATGCCAGATTGTCGAGAAATTTGTGAAGTTTTTACGTATTTCTACTTTAATGAATGAGGATCTTGACGTTCAAATCCATCCATTGATGCGTTTTCAAAATTTTGCCCTCACTCAGAAATGTCAGTCCATTTGAAAGTTCTGACTACTGTTTACGTGATGCAGAATGTTAAATGTTATCTCATATGGGGCAGGGAATTATGAAACAATAAAATACTTGGTTATGTAAAAAAATAATTGTTTGGTTCTATACTAATCTGACATTGAATACCAATTGGCCGAGAACTACGTTATTGAAAATAAAAACAGCTCAACAAACTTCAATGACTAGTTAATAGCGGTCAGAGGAGCAAAAGGCATGGCATCTCTTCCATTCGCTCCCATGTGTCTTACAGTAGCAGCCAACACAAATACTAATGACACTGAAACAATTTAGGTATTTTTTTCATGTTCAAAGGAAAATAAATGCTCATGTCATTCTCTGCATCGGCAAGAAAAAGTGAAAAACTCAAGGAGCAAGAATTACAAAAACCGAAAAGAAATACATTACATAAGTTAAACGAAGGGTCGTGAAGTATGTATGTATGTATATGTTTTTTTGACAGAAGTTACTAACTTCCATTGCTACTTTTAAAGCACTCAATGAGATAAACTTAATACACTGATGTTTAGTACTAAAAGTAAAATGACCTATACAGCACTTCCCTTCCTATTCAAGTGCTTATAAAAGGTGATTGCATGATGTTATTCACGAACCTTGATCAGAATAAAAACAGGTCAATCTTTTAATGGAGGAATGCTCGAATTGAACTTCATATATTCTGAAAGAAACAAAATCCCATCATCTAGTTGAGATTTTATGAAAGCAACGTTTTCTGCAGCGGAGGGAACTTACAGTAATTTTGCTTTACATTAGGGAATAGAGAAATCTCTTACTCATCGTAATATTCAGCAAAGTCAATCAAGTTTGTCTCAAAGCAACCGTATATCGCCATTATCCTGTAGACAGGCTTTCCATTTCAGTTTTCCCCAATTGAAACAAAAAATCCTTCACCATGTCATAAAATGACATGGTACACAGTATATTATACTGAGTACGTTAAGTATTTACATAGCCTTTTTATGATCAAATATGCAATATATACACGAGTACATCAACGTTAATGTAAACTCAACGAAGAGAATTCAAAATTGTAGCGAACGAAAATAACAGCTAATTTTAACTCCATCAGCCGTCGTCACACAAGGAACATGTTTTATGTTGATTTTCTCACCTACACGACAGCACATTGTGTACGCGCACGCGTGAACAAAGTGCATAGCACGCACACACGCAGAACTGCGTTAACATTTGAAAGCTCCTTAAATACACAGCTGGAGCAACAGACATTAACGGTTGTTCTATGAATTATTTTCAACTATAATTTCACAGTAAGAACTGAGCCATAACAGCATCATTTCGTTTGAATTAATATTAGTTCGGAATGAGCAACCATTTCTGAATTATTGTTTGATTTACTCATACAGCATGGACACAGATTGTATTTTCTAAGAGAAGTCCTAAATACAAACGACTAAAACAGAAACATCACATTGCAGTAGTTATCAGTCCATGTGAACTCGTTGAAAAGCGTGTGGTGGTACCAGCATGCCGTACCTGGTCAAGCCATACTAGAGGCGGGTGAAGTGATCTGTGTGCTCTCAGCAACGAGACTACACGCGTTCTTAGTTCTGTGTTCTACCAAAGACTGCTCGTATGTTGTCAATCCATCAGCACAACTGTTTCATGCATCTTTTCTGCCCTAAACTTGAGTTCAATTCTGTGCAGATGACATGATTATGTTACTAGCAATCCCTTCCTTAATTTGTACAATAT
>VCRD01000032.1:301082-312525 GCA_006783055.1 Trinorchestia longiramus | reverse complement strand
GCAGGATGTGGGCCGAGGTTGTGTATTGGTGGGCGAGTGTTGCGTTGCATGTGAGCTGTACGTGCCCGTCGCGGTCAAAATGAACGTCCTCGACCTGGAATTTGATCCACAACTCTGTCGTGAAGGTGTTGAAGGCTTCAGGCCGTGGCACCATCGACTGCAGCGGCAGCAGAAAGTGTTTCGGAACCTGGCGAAATAAAAATACATTCGAAATAATTACAATCTAAATGCACACCAATTCATGAGTATTTTGACATAACAATAACCTTATAATGCACGTTAGTGTGTAATTCAGCACACGGAACCAAAGCTTGTTTATAATTTAATTCGCAGTATTTTTGAAACAGGTTATACAGATTTTAGTTTAAAAAGAAGTATTCAACCATCTGGCTAAAATACCCCAGATTAACAAACGGCCTTCCAACAGCTACAATTGACTGGAACATCACTGCCTGCCAACTGGCCGCCCAATAGCAGCCTAGTTGAAATGAAGTCAGTAGAAGTTGGTAAACAAGAGGGAGATGAATAGCATAAATAAAACATTTGTGTTAAAAAGAAACATATATAGGCTGATGAAATAATGGGAACACTGGACGATGACACGGAAAATTTCCTACGGACGTATTAGAGATAAAGCGAGCATAAACTATAGGCTGCTGATAAAACATGCAATGATGTTTTCAAAATAAAATAAAAAGGACCTCAGTCAAGAAGTGTTTCAAAGCTTTCAAAAGTAGGAAATGAGTCTATGTGTGTCTATACTGTACAAGTGAAATTCCATTGCAAAATTTTTTGGGGGAATGAGTTTTCTTAGGCGAAATGTTGACGATTTAATTGCAAAATAACTCGTAAACAAAAATGTGTGTGGTTTCTTGCTTGCATCATAGCTGTGTTTATCGAGGAAATGTTGAGTTTCGTATGAATATGCAGCGTTTAAAGGTGTTTTGAAATGTTCATTATTAACTTTATAGTAGAGCGCTGTATCTTTGTTTCTGCCGCTACAGAGTTTCTTACTGGTTATAAATTAATTAGCATGGCAGGCTATCTATTCCTGCAGCTTTGTTAGGAAGTTTTCTTCTTCTTCTTCTTCTTGTTTCACTTTGATTGGAGCTCTGGAGACGGGGCCATGCAGCTCCACGCCTTCACGGATGTTTTATTGTTTTCTGAATTGTTAGGAAGTCGCGCCTGAGCATTCATAGACTACAGTTCTTCCATCCTGTGCTGCTCTCTTTCCAGCAACACTTAAGAAGGACGGAAAAGTATCACGTTTTATTTATCATCACAACTTATTAGGATAATAGAGTATTAAAATAATAACTTTACCAAACCTAATAGCACAATTTGTGAAGAAAAAAACCATGGTAGCCGCGTAGAAATGAAGTACAACTATTAAGTCTATGAGGCTAAGATGACTACTGAAAAATGCAGGTTTTGTAGAAAGATATATCGATTTCAAATTTGTTATAACTCTAATTTTATTAGAAGTATGAAGTTGAAACATATATCATTTAAAAGAGCTCTATCTTTACTTTTTTCTTTGTGTACTATATATGATCGCTCTTTATAAAACATTCAACATTTCTTCATATATCTAAAATTATTTTTTGTCGTTGCAACTACGAGTACATCCCAGCTGACGCTTGTGCAACGAAACTTCACTCTCCAAAGTTGAGTGTTTTACGAAGTATACTTGCTCTGCACTCGTATATGATTCTAAATTCCACCTAGCACTCGAATTTCTCCTGCTTGTGACACAGGAGGCCAGTGGGAATGACTGACTAAGTGACTTACTGACTAACTGTCTGACTGACTGACTGACTTACTTAATAACTAACTGACTGGCTGACTGACTGACTCACTGACTGACTAACTGCCTGACTAACTGACTGACCAACTGACATTAACTGACTGACTAACTGACTTACTTAATAACTAACCGACTGACTGACTGACTGACTCACTGACTGACTAACTGCCTGACTAACTGACTGACCAACTGACTGATTAACTGACTGACTAACTGACTTACTAATTGACTGACTGACTGACTGACTGACTGACACTGACTGCATGACTAACTGAATATTTTCTCTTAATTAAAGTTCATACCTATGTACGCGTCTCAACGAGCCTCTACTTAAAAAAAATTTATAATATACTTTGTTTCCAATCAGGTATACTGTACATATACACAGGAGTTTCAATCTTTCATGCTAACATTTTAAGACTAGTAATCATCTCAAGACAAAAGCATTAAGAATTGAAACACCAATGTGTCCTCCTGTACGGGCGACTTCCTTTGAGACCAAATGGAGTGAGATTTTCCTGGAGATCAAATTAATTCTTTACGATCAAATTCAGTATCTCTTATTGAATCAAATAAAATCATGCGATTCAAAAACTTCTACAATACTGAAAAGATACTTCTGTGAAATTCATGAAAATTGAATGATTTTGTGCTTGCGTGAAACCTCTATATTTTTGTAAAACCTTCATAAGCGTTACTAAATAACGTAAGGCAAGCTACAGCGTGCAATTCTTCAACATGGGAGGTTGTACATAGTGTAGAGGAGTGCCGCTTTTGCTATGCTTCGCATAAATCGTCATTGTTCAATAAAAATCAATCCCGTAAAATTCAAGAACTGAGCTTACAATTCGAACAGATGGCGGTGTGGTCTAAGGTACCAAAGGTCGTATAACAAGTTATGGTGCTGGAGTTAAGTTGCGAGGGAGACGTAAGATAGCAAGCAAAGTTACAGTCTTCCAGCCGCTATTCGTGTCCTGAAGCTAGGAATTAAAATCCTGTAAAATGCCTTCATGTTGATCAAGCGCATGACTTGTCATCGCAAAAGAACAAAAGATAATAAGAGGGGAATCCCAATTTAAGTGTTTTTTAACTTAAGCCTCGTTGACTAACCTTCCTTAGTTTAATTTAAATAAATCGTCATACAATATACAATAAAGAATATTTTACGTTCAATCGTAATCGTTTGTTATCAAATCTATTCTCATATACCTTGTATCAATTATTTTTCTTAACAATATTGTACGTTCATTAATTTTTCATCGATTTTGATTCATATATTAGTTTGATTTCAAATTATTTATTTTTGTTTTCCAGTTTTGCAGCAAATGTTTTTCTAACCCTGTTTTTTTATTTATTTAATCGATTTTTGTTGTCAAAACCTATGTTCATCATATAGATTCAAAAGAACATAGTTTTCCTGAATACGTTAGCGCTCTCGCTTGTTTTTCATATTTCCTACGATGGTCACAGAGAAAACTAATCTTACCGGGAAGAAAGTTAGCTAAATATCCTTTAGAATAAATGTTGAGTTTCACCATGGAAAGGCAGATGTGCCATCAGTCAAGTGCTCGTGTAAGGAGCCTTGGAAGATAAAAATAGATAATTGCCTGTCAGGACACACACTCTGTTGTGGTCAAGGATCTATTGATGAGCCTACGTCGAAAAACTAGAACCTTTCTTCCGCTGGAGAGGGGTTTTACTTATCACCTTAGTTAGAAGAACAACGCTGGGTTAAGCAAGTATTTCTTTTTCAGCGAGGCTTGCAATTTTAGGATGCCCATTATACTGCATAGAAAAATGCTGCTTTGCTACAGCAGCTCAGTCTAGAGATCTGTTATAGGTTCCTGTGGGCTCGCTGACAGGTAATATTTCAGTACTCACACGCTTCTACTGAGCCTTTCTGACAAAGGTTGTAGGGTTAAGTCCAGGTGAACTGCTAAACTATTAAAAAATAGCAGCGTATGATTGATAACACTGCTTGCTCATCAGTCAAACTACTGTAAAGGCCTAGACGTCAAATTTGTTTCAGTATTAAAAAACGTTGCACAAATATTACAGTTTAGAATTCTGTCAAAAAAAATCCTTCAGTAACATTATACTGGAAGCCAATAAAATTGATCAGGCTTATTCGTTTCTACCCAAGTAGCATTACGTAATGTGAAAATTTTAAGCAATTCCAATACAGATTATTTTGACGTAATAAATTTTTGCCCAAATTACACTCTGTGTTGGGTATCATTTAGCCTCTCATAAATCAATGGATAGTGTGGTACAAAGTAACATCAGACTCATTTTTACGATTACATTAATGCTGGTCATTTATAATCATAAACACTATCGAATTTTGAATGTATTTAACAGTGCGGTCATTGGTAATGGATGTCAACCACTCTCTGCATGTAAGTCACAGGGAAATGTATGTGACAAGTATCATACCTTCCTTCAACAGGGCTCTCATCACGTTAAGTGCGGTGGCCTAGCCGGTGCAAATCTTTACTTTGTACATACAGTCACTAAAAAGCTTTGAAAAAATTACAGTACCTATCTTGAGTGACCCAACGGTGGGTCACACCGCAATGAATGTGTTAATCTTCTCCATTCACTAGAGAAGATAATCGTTTCAAGCTCTGAATATTCTACGGTAAAATTTTACCGGGCTTGAGCTCAAGAATTTTTCTAGAATATTTTTTTTTCGATTTCTTTCAGATAGTTTATTACTCTTTGGACGTAAACTCATCATGTCGAACCTCGCTTTCATTTAACACATTTAAAAAACTTATACACTCTTTAAAAATATTTAGGAGCAAGACAAACAAAGGTTATACTAGGTAAAACATTTTTCAATCAAAGAGTCCGGACTAACCAAATCTCAATTAAGGTACACAATTTGCTTACCGGAAGACTGATGACTCAGATACTGTAGTCTCCAGTAAGATAGACGGCTGCTAAATAGGCATATAATCAAACCAACAGTCCATTGCACTTCATTAAAGCCTCAATCATTAAAATTCCATATTACGTATCATAATTAAGTTCATTGCAATTGAATACCTTATTCTATTTTACTTAATAAACAGCAAATATTTAATTTAGCAATACGCTTAACATAATATACTCAATAGAGCTCATACAAAACTACATCGCAATCCCATGTATAGAACTACCTAGCTGACGCATTATGAATAGGATTATATACTAAAGTAAGAACTTATTGCCATACTAGAATAAATGCGAAATCATGCATTATTATAGTAGAGTATTTAGCTCTAGATAGTGACAGCACTACAAAGAACACAGCACAATGAGGTGTTATTCAATCACTCGTAAACAACAAACAGGAACACAAGAGGCCTGGGAGCTCACCCTGCGTCCGTTGATGAACCAAGCGAGCTCAGCGGGAGGATAGGCTCGGCTGGCAATGCACAGCGCCTCAAACACCTCCCCAGGACGGTATTCCAGAGGGGACCGGTCAATGCCCAGCCGTCCCGATACCCTGATCACTGGTCCCACAGAGCGGTGAGACATGCCCGGTCCTCCACCTCCGTCAGGTGGGTCTGGAATTTTGGTAACTTTTTTGCTCGAAGTTTAGCATTAAGTCATATCATTGAGTCTTTGCACTCTATACACTTATAACAATCCGAGGTCAACTGTAGGTTGTTCTTCCTTAATTATCCCATAAATCGGGATAAAATGTCTCAATAAATCTTATCGTTTCAGTGAAACAGAAAAGTTGTGATAACTAGTAATAAGGTTAATATTATTTAAATAGGTGTTCAGCTGATTTAGAACTCCGTAATTCGGCAATTGCATTCATTCACATATTAAGGTTCCTGTTGAACATTACTCCCATCAGTGATATGCTCATACATTCTTTATTATTCTGACTATATTTTTCCTGTATCTTCCTGTCTTTTAAGCATTCACATATTTTTGGCGTGTATTCCATTATTTAATGTTTAAAATTTTTTATATTTCATAATGACAAAAAACCCAGGAACATATTATTCAGATGTCTATGATTTTGAGATAATTTTCCTTCATATCATTCGATAATTGTTGGTTTTTCAACATAAATGAGTCCTTATTTGTTTTACGAATTACAAAGGCTCCAAGAATTAATGATGCTTGACTTGAGAGATAACAAAATTTCGTTGCACTGAGAACATGAAGGAAACTTCACACCAGCAATCAGTGGAACACCACTTCAGTGGTAGCGACTTCATTCCCGTTGTTGATGAAGCGCCTTTTCAGTGGTTGATGAGATTTAACTCCAATGGAAAATGACGATAAATTCTTGTACTTGATAATGAGCTTATTAGGATAATCGACAAGGTTCCTAGTCTAGTCTATAGTAAAGTCCCCTCTCGAATGGTTATTAAAGTCTTGCTTCACAGATTAATCAGATTTTGCACAATCACACTAAGTGGATGAGACTCCACACTAACGATCCATTTAATACGGTTTGAGAATTCACCTTACTTGATTTATGTTTGAGTATACACCAATAACGCTCGTTACAGGACGGTCACAAGTAGCTCCCAAATGGGTTGTGCTAAGCTTACGCATGTTTGATTACTCACTAATAACGATCGCACCCGGATGGTCACAAGCAACTTCCATAGGGATTATGAATGGCTGACTCCTGTTTGAGTACCCACCTATAACTGTCATGTTGGCGGACTTCCTGACCGTCTCAAAGGAGTCATCAGCGATGACCTCGCAAGTGTACACCCCTGCCGTCTGCACACCTACATTCTCCAGCACCACCCGCACGGCAGTCGAGGCCGACACCTGTGTCAAGTAAAATAAAACAAAATTTTCAGTATGGTGGCATCCATTATGCTCAAAAGAACGCTACTTTATGCTTGCTCAATTAAAGGAAATCAATTTTTTGTTTTAAATCTGCATTTTTCTTGCCAACTGATGAAGTGATTAGGGTGGTAAAATTCTATGAATATTAGCTTCTAGATAATTGCTTGAATTTCGGAATTTAACAGCTCCAGAGCAGCCATCAGGGTATGTACATTTGTATTTGGTATCACTCGCAGTTCTTACATGTCTCAAAGAAAGTAAAATTACATTTAGGCGCACTCAGCATCAACGGGTGGCTGCCAGCTTAAAGATTCGAATATCTACCTACATGAGGACAACCTTTTTTCATTTCAACTTTTGAACGTCAATCATGACAGCAAACGTGAATGATATATTCAACTCTTGAAACTGCAGTCAAAAAATTTAATTTTCATAATTAGAATAGAATATGGCACACAAGTCCTATGCCGTCTGACATAAAGCCATCAATCAAGCACATACATAGACATTTCAGTCATGTACACGCAGCCTAATCAAGCACAAGCATTTCAGTCACGCACATGCATCGCAATCGTCCCCTGATCCCGGAGATTGAGAAAGGTATAGAATCAGTACGTTAAAATATTGGAGATTCCTTAACCAACATTTGTCAAGACAATTTTTGAATGTGTTTACAGTGACAGCAGAAACGATATTTTCGGGCAGTATGTTCCAGGTTCCGGCAATTTTAGCTGAAAAGAAATTTAGAACCTGGGATGTCTTGAAGTTTCTTATTATTAGTTTTTGGTCGTTGTTTCTGGTTTGCTGGTTATCGACTCTGCAGAAAAGCCCTTCCAGGGTAACATCGTAAAAGCCGTTGAGAGATTCATAAACAACGATGAATTGTCCTCGGAGCCTTCTTTGTTCTTGGGAGATAAGTTCAAGCTGTTAAAAACGCATTTCGTAGTTGAGCTTGCGGAGTTCAGGAATCATTATCGCTGCTCTACGCTAAATTTTCTCCATTTTATTAATATCTTTTCGTAGGGTAAAAAAACAGAATTGCACTGCATAATCCAGATGTGGCCGGCCTAGCGCTTTATAGAGCTGTAATATTATGATTTTTTGACTAGTATTCTAAGTTTTTTGCAATGAAACAAAGAATCCTGCTAGCATTTTTGACGCTTCTGTCTCCTTAATGCTCAGACTTCAGATTTTCAGTGATAATGATGCCAAGACCTTTTTGTTGTTGCACTGCTTCAATAGGTGTGTCATTCATTGTGTGTTGGACATGCCTCTTATTTGGACCAACGTGGATTACTGAACATTTATCAATATTGAAGCTCATTTACCAGGTTTCGATTGATTTTAGTAGATGATTGAGGCATGATTGAACGGGTATTCTGTCTCTTGCTGCAAACGCTCTGTGATAAAGTTTCTCGTCGTAGGCGAATTTGTTCATTTTACTGATGATTCTGACGTAAGATGGTTGATGTAGATGATGAAGAGGAGTTGACCTAAAGCGCTCCCTTGGGGAACTTGTGGTGTTACCTGCGTCAAATCACTGGATTGTTCATGAATCATCACTCGTTGAGTGCAACCAGTGAGCCAGTTTCGTAGCCATCTAGAGTAGTAACCTTGTATTCCATGCGCTTCCACTTCGCCCATTACCCTTTCGTGGAGAACTTTGTCAAAGGCGTTTTGAGAGACAAGGTATACAAGGTCTACAACTTTTATATGACCATAAATTCAGTTGACTTCTCCAAAAAAATAAAAGAGGTTAATGAGACAGTTACGTTTTTCCCTCGATCCGTGTCCAGAGTCAGTTATCAGGTTTTGGGCTGGGAGGTCTTTTGTTATACCTACTTTGACTAATCTCTATATTGTTTTACTGATGTTAGATGCTAGATCGATTGAACGATAGTTATTGAGTGTTTATTTGTTCCCCTTTTAATCTGACCTTTTATTCGTAGCACATACTGAACTCTAGCATGTTATCAGATACATCCAACATTCATGAATTTCCCGTAGAACTGTCCGCTCAAACGACTCGCCATCTCATGCAGTAATTAGAGATTGTTTGTAAAATTTCAATCATCCATTGAAAGCTGTTAATATTTCAAGCCTCTGTGAAGTAAATAATGAGCAAGGCCTCTTAATATTATAGCACCATTTCTTGCTTACCCATAAACCTAACTTGAGTAAAACCTTAACGTCCATGAATTATTCGCTACTCCAACCTACTGACATAGTAGTTCTGTCAAGTATGTGTTCATGAATGTATGAAACTAAATTCTAGGTGATAATGACAAATGTGAAGTGTGTTTCTTAAATTTCTATCTTCCTTGAATTTAAATTTGATATAAGTCTTATTTCAGGAAAAAGGATGTTATTTTTGTTTCCCTAAACGTTTGCCATTAAAGATATTCCTTCTCACTTTTTTCTTTCTAGATTTTTCCCATAAAGATTTCCTAGAAATTGATCAATTAGTACTAGATAGTCCTAAAAGAATATAATACAATTTTGTGTTGGAATGAAAGTTTAAATAAAAATTCAAAATATTCATAACTCAAAAATCATTTTTAAATAATTCGGATTGAATTTCAAAATGAGAGAACTTTTAAAATCTAAAAGGCACGACTGTCAATCCAATCTATGCAAAAAGAATAAGTTTTTTCCAAATTCTTTTAAATGTATTCTGATATTATTCTAAACTTGTACGCGTATCTTTAATACTCTTACACCCTCCTCCTCACTAAAACAGCACTTCAAAATGAGTAATATTGTAGTAAACAACACTTGAAATTTGAAATCGACCTCTAGCATCTGTTTAGCACAAATATTTGTACGGCTGCTGACTGACCACGTTTCGGTTTCTTCTCACGCGTGTAGTTAGGGAAATTTGGGAGAAGTTAACACGAACAAAAGCACTTTTGATTTGAATGCAATTGAGGCTGTAGGCGTGCAAATGGTCTGCTGGTAAAAATGGCCCAAAGCTTTCTTGGCGAGGGCGCGGCTGCAGGGATGGGATATCAGGACGATCCTTTGCTCCAAACAAAACTCTAAAACAAAGACGCTTTTGAACGGGACCGAGTCATTCCTATGTATTGGGGTGGAGAAAGAATAAAATCTGGAAGCCCGATATGCTCGGCTGAGAATTGCGGTGGTCATTGCAGCGTCCAAATCTGGATTGAAGTTCTTGCTCGGGATTCCTCCAGCCTGCAATACGGCTGATCAAATATTCACTTCTATTTTTTGCCTCTTTTCACTTAATTTACGTAAAAGAGCGAAAATGGAGTACAAAAACTGAAAATTAAAAAGGGAGTTTCTATATATACATCAAACAATTAATCTGGTATGAGAATATTTTAACTGCTTATGTGTAGGAGTAGCTTTATGTAGGTAAAAATCTCATTATTTCTAGACTAGTTTTCTAAATTCCTTAACAAAAAAATGCAATATTAAAAATGGAGTTCAGCTTGTATTCCGCTGACAGAAACTTAATTTGATTCGCGTTTCATTTGAACACATCATTGCAACCCTTAAGGGAAATGCAGTGAGTTGACAAAACAATACAAACACTTTATAAATGTTACACTT
Organism: Trinorchestia longiramus; assembly: GCA_006783055.1. Taxonomy (NCBI): domain Eukaryota; kingdom Metazoa; phylum Arthropoda; class Malacostraca; order Amphipoda; family Talitridae; genus Trinorchestia; species Trinorchestia longiramus. Next base: position 302,330 of record VCRD01000032.1, on the reverse strand, counting down.
ATTTTCATTTCTTCATTCTAGGCTAGGAGTAACTTATTCCGTACGTAGATAATGGCTATTGGATTTCTTAATTCATTCAAACTAGTTTCAATAATGTTGGCCCTTTCTTTTCAATGAGAAAGAAACAGACGACAAAATGTTCAACACGTGAAATTTCAAAGAATAACATACGTTGGTGAATTCGACGAAAACATTGGAAGCACTGAACATACCACGAGTGAGTGTCTGCGGTGATAACAACTAATAGCATGCATGGTAACACTTTGTCTGCGATGAGGAATTCTGAGTGCAGATCAAAGTCAAAGAAAAGTTGACTTCAGCACTCAATATCCTCCAAACAATACTAATTCTACGTGCACAGAATGGAGGAAGCTCCAAAAGGACTGTAGTCCCATACTCTTTATGATGGAATCTATCATTCAGCTGAAAAAGAAGAACTGTCATGATCAAAAAATTATTTAAATTTACAATTAAAGAATACCAAATAGCATGATAAATCGTTGTTCACTTCGTCCCATACGAACGACTGAATTCAAGTTAAAATAAATCCAAGACAAATAAATTATCTTGAACCAAACCTCAGGCGTTCAGCAGTCAAGCAAGCAGATGGCTCCTCTATGATTTGGGGGAGGGAGCTATATTGGAGTATTCAGATATTTCTTTATTAGTCTGTTAATTCAGTGCAGGTAAAATTTGCAGTAATTTATCGATACATTTCCAAAATATGCATGGTGATGCATCAGTAATGTGGTTCCAGCTACTGCAGTGAGCGTAAAGATTCTGATCCGTCGCGGGGTGCTGCAGCATCAATCACAAGGAACTCCAGTCCCTGCGGCAATGTGAATCAGCAAGTTGCTCATCCTTCAATTCGCTTTGAAGATCCACAGCTTCTCGCTGCCAGCTACAAAGCGGTCGCGTGGAGAATCAAAGGCAATCGTCCAAGAGTCACCAGATGCAGGCAAGGACATTGGCGATGCTTGGCGAAAGAGAGGTCGGCCGCATCCCCAAACCCCTGGTCAACAGTCTGCTGAGTACCGGCAATTCAGAGTATTATGTCTGAACTAGAGTTTTTTTGTGTAAGACACTTTCCACTTGTAAATACAGTCGTAGACATAGTAGGTAGTCATCACACAAATTACACATGCACGTAACTTATTGTTCCATGGTAAAGCTAAATCATTTTAAGCCGAACAGTCGTTAACCCTCATGAAAAACTGAAATTTATGCTATAAATATATATATATATAT
>VCRD01000032.1:247356-293315 GCA_006783055.1 Trinorchestia longiramus | reverse complement strand
GCCACTAGTGGTAGTGGTGTGGTACCTGTATACCCACCACTGGTGTATGCCACTAGTGCAAACGAGTATTTCACTCATATCCATGAGTTTTTCACTCATTTTCAACATTTGAAGGGTGGAAAGCACTAGTGGACTACTTGCATTTTTTCCCACAGGAGAAAATGCAAGTTGTCCACTAGTGCTGTCCACCCTTCGTATAGTAAACTACTGGATCGTAATCGCCTATGTCTGCGCTGTGTTAGCGACAGCACGGGAGTGGACTACTTGCATTTTTTCCCGTGGAAAATATATTATATTTACCATGGGAAAAAATGCAAGTAGTCCACTAGTGCTTTCCACCCTTCATTTGTTCAGAACTTTGTACCGCCACATAAGCTTCCGATTAAAACTTTCTTTTTTCTTTTTAGAAATATTTTCTGAGAGAAAAAATGTTTCAACATATTTTTCCCCTTTCTAATCTATTTGAATTTTACTGAATGTTATGTTTATAACAAAACGCTTTGCAGTCGCTACACACTGAATGTTGTGTTTGCTACACAACTCACTGGAGATACAGCGGTCTTACGATACATTGAAGTCCACTCAGAAAACATACTTGAATAACAAAACATTTTTTCAAGTTAAAATCATTCGTTCTTTGTATAGTTTTCACTAATTTAAACTCTCTATTGAATCAACATTATTAATTTTAAGTGCTAGGCAAAAAAATATATTGGAAAGATGCATTTCATGATTTTATCGCATAAAATGTAGAGATAGATTTCTGCTTCAAATGGGGCCCATTCCTATGAGGACAGATCTGAAGTCTTCAGCTGAAGCTAACAGCAGCACGTCAAACTTTTTCCAAACTCATTCCTCACGTGGGTTTGCTAACAAGTTTCTTCAAATTTTCAATTCTCGATGACTTGCACTGATAGACGACGGATTCCATCTTTCCCTAGAACCAATAGTCGAATGCGCTGAGGTTGAAGCTAGCAGCGAACTAAGGCTGGTTCGATTGGCGGCTGATCACTTGGTCAGAGAAATTATTCAATGAAATGAGAAACATTCATTTGAGTAGTGTGCAAGAAAACCATTCTGATGATAGTAATATTATTTTCATTAGTAATTCATCTGATAACTGGCAACAATTTTTACTCCCAATAAATTGAAGCACTTCTCGGAATTTACTGATTCGTCATCTGTGAACCACACGATCGTTAACACTCGACTGTGCATACACTGTTGCTGTCCATGCCATTATCTTTTCGTCTCCATGTACTACCTAGTTATCAAACAAAAAATGGCTTTTGATGCACCCTTATCTTGATTTTCAACGGCTATGATGTGGTTTCATTAAAATCGTTTTTCGTCTGTGATTACGAGTACAGCGATCGTTATTGCGAAAATGATCGAGATTGGTTGGTATTTTGAGACTCTTGAAATTGAACTTAATATTCATTTTGACCCAAGAATTGATAATAATATGAAAAAATCAGGTATTATGGATACCGCTGTATAAAATAAAAGTTATTGATGATATTTCTTATAGACGTAAATTCATCGGAAATTCATTGAAACTTCATAAATAGCCCCCAATCCTGGTGTGCCTGTTATCGCTCGTCTACCACCTGCCCACAAATTCTCGGTATTTTATCGTTCATGAATCGCTCCCGGGTCAAATTTGCATTATCTTTTAAATGCAAACAAAAAGTGAGACTAATTAGACGGACGTGTCTGCGCTCCCTGTCCTCTCATTTAATTGGTGGAGGCAGGAGCGCAACTGCAGCATCACGACCCAGGCTCCAGACCAGAAGTCGCTTTAGCGCTAGGGATGCTGCAACACAGTCTTTGTGACTTGGTTCTTTGCAACCTCGTGTAAGTTCTTAGAGTAATTTAATGAAAAATGCCTCTGCTAGGGAGACTGAATTAATGCAATTATCTAGAAACTTTATGAAGGTAATAGAAATAAGTAGGAGTGAAGTTGATTACTTCATTAATCCTTCACTATGTTCAAGCGCACTGGAATCAAGAGTGACACATGAAAATCATCAACATGTAGTGAACTTTCAACCAGCTCTAGTTAGTTAAAGCCAGCAAGGTTAGTCACATTAACCTTAGACTAGATTGACCAAAAAACTTCTCTCCCTCATTTCTATTGTACGAAAATCATCAGAAAAATAAAAAGCTTGCTTTAGATTCTTGACGCTCCCGCCGTCAAATAAAGTAATTGTGTAAGTACTTGGGGTATTTTTTTGACATCTTCACATGTAAAGCAACAGAGGCAAAAGGACTAGGAGAAAAATATGTGACAGTGTATAGATCACCTGAACATTATCGTGCAAGCACTGTACGAACGCTTCAGAAGTAAATCGCTTAGGTAATATCATAATTAGCGCATGTTTGTTTAACTGCAAACGCTCTGGCATGAACTACTCACAGGTAACGGGCTCCAGTACCTACATATTGTATCACAGTCTAGGAATTATTACAACCTTGCCTGGAGTGACAGCCTAAACACGTCGGAGTCATCCAGCGCTCTCAATTTCAATGAGATTGTGCTCAGTTTAGATGCATAGAAGAGGGTCGGTATCTTGCAGTCTTTTTCTAATTTTAATGAAACGGCGAACGGTACATAGAGTAATTTCTAAGGTGAAACTAAGGAAGGATAATGATATCATCCATTTTTTATTCAAGGGCATAATATTAAAATTATTATAATTTCATATAGTGTATGCATTCCATAATTAACATGCCGTTATTAATTTTTTAAATTCATTTGTGTATGTGTGTAGTTATTCTTAGCAGAGCTAATGCCACTCCTCCAGACAGCCACACACCAATGTAAGGAGAATCTCTCCTCTGCCTTACTGCTAACCTCAGAAATAATATTCTATGATTTGTTTTCAGTCATTTCTAGCAGTAGGAATAGTACGACGACCAAATTATCGCAAGGAAACGATATTCACCCGACATTTTGCCCCGAACCCTAGCCTAAACACGGAGTACTGCTGAGCCGTGCAGAGAGCTGACCAGGACTCGGAGCGAACAAAGGTTTGAGTAAAACTGGTGGATGTCCAACAGGTAACGTAAAAACAGGATTCATGAATGGCGTAATAAGTTGATTTCTAGAGAAAATTAACACAGGAAAGGTGTAGGCGTATAAGTTGATTCCTAACTAATCAACAAAGAAAATGAGTAGATAATGACTTGATTCTCGTTAATCAACACTGAAAAGAAGTAGGGCAATAAATTGATCTTCGAGTAGGGTTGATAAGTTCATCTACTGATTTGTAGGCGTTGACTGCTCCTAGTAAAACTTATGATCATATATCAATAAATCTTCTTACATAAGGCACTGTGACCCTCGTACAGTTGATAGAGGTTAGAAACCGTAGCTTCGCATACACATGAGCTTAAGAAGGCTCAAAAATACAGTTATTTTCTGGTGAAAATTCGTAGGAAAGATTATTCCTTAATACTGCATTCATGAAACATTTGAAGTGTTTGCACTGCAATGTGTGCTCCACTGTCGCTTTATAACATGCACCTGGAGTATTAAGTCTGACCCACTTTTAATTAACACAAGAATACAAGAAAAAAATAAAGATCCTAGCAAACGAATGTAACCCACCATCACAATCCCTCATGTACAACAAGCATCGATTCACTGCCACTATAAACAAATTAATTATCCTTTAAATAGTGTAGATATTGAAGATATACTGCAATGAAAAAGCTTCTTAGTACAGAACGATCACACAGATCATTTCTGTATAGCATAACATACTTTATTAATAATCATTCATGTTTCCTTGAACTGAACATTGGATATGAAAAGTACTTTATTTCATTTCTAAGCTCCCATAAAAATACAAGGAGCTTTTCGTGTCATTTTTCAAGCATTAAAAATAGTACAAGTGCACTCGAATATTCTCGGATTCTTAATTCTAGTTGCAATAATCAGATTCATATCTTAACATGATTTTGTACAGCGAATTCAGCCTCTGAACTAATATGCAGTAGGTAAATAAATATCCATCACGTTACCAAAAGTTTTAGTTGCTTTTCTTATACAACTCTAAAACAAATAAAATTTTAACACCTTATATATTTTTGTACGACGAATTCAAATCTGGAAACTTATTATAAAAATATAAAGCATGAGCATTACATTAATCAAAATATCGAAGGGACATGTCAACAAAGATTCGACAGACCAATGAAAAATAGCTTTAAAATGAAGGTAAACTATTATTTCAATTTTTAGAAAGATTGGAATGAAATGAGATCTAAAAAATTCCACTCTTCCATCCTTCCCGATCGACTCTTGTCATCTTCAGTTCATCCTGCTCATCCTGCTAGACAGGCTAGTTTAAATCCTATGTCCTCCTTGCTCGACGGTCCCTGTCTTCCATCCTCCCTACTCGACGGTCCCTGTCTTCCATCCTCCCTACTCGACGGTCCCTGTCTTCCATCCTCCCTACTCGACGGTCCCTGTCTTCCATCCTCCCTACTCGACAGGCCCGTCCATATAATCCGATTCTTCTTGCTCGACAGTCCGTACTTTCTGACCTTCGCGGTCGACGGTCCGTATCCTGTCATTTCAATTTCTCTTCAATTTACTGGCATCGCCCTTACTCCTCTCACCAGCCCTCTATCCTATCTCCGTGTCTCCCTTCCAATATCAAATGTCGCAATGGTGTAAGTATTTTTGTTTTGATTATAGTATCGGACGAGACAATTCTCCGAGCAGTCATTGTTTTGAATCCGAGTTTTATTTTTTGTTTTCATATATTTTGAATGAATTTCCCTCAAAAACTGTCCTTCAATTAACAGTTAAAAGTTTCAAAAGTTTCTTGTAACATTGTTGGTTTCTAAAGAGTCCACATGAATTCACGTTGATAATTTTCCTGGCTTTCTTCAAAATTTTCTTCCTTGCACAAACACTAAGTCAGTCCACCTTTTGTGAGCCCGAGATGAAAACAACAATTGTTAATCTTTTATTATTCTGGCCATTCATTAGCTACTTGCAGATGACTGAAGTAAATTTTATGCTTGATTAACAGTACGCAATAAAGTTCTACCATTTTCTTATTTTTGGATTAACATTTACCAAAACTTTAGGAGTAAAAATATCACTCAAACTTCGTACCTCTTAGACAACATAAATGGGATTTTATGTATTCCCCCGTCTTTAAGTTTGCTTTGCTCTGTTATTGTGTCGTAAAGTTATGTAGCAAATTCCACATGTTCAACTTATATTTTGAGAGACAGTCTCTTTATTCACATTCTGCACGGAAAGAACAAGGAAGAAATAATCCCTATCAGGATTCTTTTTTCAGTACATTTTCTGATGTTGTTCCACGTTCATTTTTTATTCGTATCGTCGTCATGATCGTGTAAGTCAATCCTTAACCTTTGAAGTCATGCACATGACCAGCCAATAATAAAAATGCTTTTGAGTTACTATGCAACAAAATACTCTCTTTTTATTGATTCGTTCTTAAACTGATACTTGTCCAAAGAAATGAAATTGTAGCTTTATAATTAATTTTCACTGACCTGTTTATGTTTGACAGTATAGCTGAAACTGAGAGAACTATTCTGTTTACGTTTGTCTCTATTAAAGAGTCAAAAAAATAAAATTTTAACATTACTCTAGAACATAATTAAATGAAGTTCTAATTATTCCAGAATACGGTATTCTTTTTTTTACACGCGTAGTAAAATTGAGAAGTCGACTTCAAAACATCAAGCAAAGTTTAATAGCTGGCACGATATCACGCAGCTCTTAACATTCTACCGCCACATCTGAAACCAATTCAGTATTCCATATCTATATGTTTAGCTTAGAGCTGTTTGTTTTATAACAGGTTTTGATAACTCCATACTTATTCTGTGAACATCAACAAGTTCATTTCATTCAAGAATTAAATTACCATAGTATCATTACGTGAGTTTAAATTGAGTACAATTACGTGGCATTATTCAAATGCCTTCACACAACTGCATGGCGAGCAGTTGTGCCTCAGGGAAGTGTTGTGAGATTCTACTATTGATTCTATATTACTTGAGATAATTTACTTGAGACAACTTGTTTGGGATTTTTGCTTCTCTTTTCTCTCAATAGATTTTTCGAGTCTGAACCTCTTGTACTTTGACGTCAAACACACAATCCATTTGAGAGCCATATGGCACATAATGTAAAGAAGAAACTAATTTCTTTCATTCAAGTTTTGTTATAGGGCATTGTAAACTTTAAGAACATTTATTGGGGAAGTTACTGCCGGCTAGATTTCATGGATATATTGAAATGGACAGAGTTTAGTCACCCTACTGGGCCAAACATGTGAAGAATAACTACAAATTAAGATGAAAATTAATTTTCGGGAATCGACCGCTGCACAGAAGGCTGTGACAATGAAGGTTGTGACAGGCCAGACTGTGGCATTGCAGGCTGTGGCATTGCAGGCTATGGCATTGCAGGCTGTGGCATTGCAGGCTATGGCATTGCAGGCTGTGGCATTGCAGGCTGTTGCAGGGCAGGCTGCAGCAGTTCAGGCTGTGGCAGTTCAGGCTGTGGCAGTTCAGGCTGTGGCAGTTCAGGCTGTGGCATTGCAGGCTATGGCATTGCAGGCTGCAGCAGTTCAGGCTGTGGCAGTTCAGGCTGTGGTAGTTCAGGCTGTGGCAGTTCAGGCTGTGGCAGTCCAGGCTGTGGCAGTTCAGGCTGTGGCAGTCCAGGCTGTGGCAGTTCAGGCTGTGGCAGTTCAGGCTATGGCTGTTTCAATTACTCTGTTTCAGGGACTCCATATTCAGAGATTTGAGCAGTTTAATTTTTTTGTTGCGTGCTTTTCTAGACTTCACTGATTTCCCAAGAAATACTGTACTGAGAGACACTAAATCGTTCTCCTTAGCAAGAACTTAGTGTTCACTAGCTAGCTGTGCGCCTGAACTAGAGAAATAAACCGTGACTGTACGATATTTTGGGTAGTTTCTGCATATCATTAGCAAATTAGGCTACTCACGTTTACGTTAATGCCGCTGACGTTGAAGGGCAGCTTTGGAGGGGCGTTCCTGGGTATGTACTGGTAGAATTGGTCGCTGTCACGCCACCACTTGATGGAGTAAAGCTTGTCTCCTCCTGTCTTCTTGTACCTGCATTCCAGCGATGCAGACTCGCCTGCCATCTTCAGTACCGGCACAAATATGTCGGTGATCCTGATCGAACCTGGAAATAATTGAAATAGCTTAAAAAATATTAATTCTTGCTTCACTACTGACACGAGATAAAAAACGTAATATTAAGGTATTAATGTTCCCTAGACTAATGACAATACGTTATATTTAGGAAAAATTCAATGAGTTTTCAACGAGCGCCTCCAAAATTGTGATAAATCAGTCAAAAGATGCTTGATGGAAACAAAGCAGAGTTGATGAATGTTGTTCATTTGTTACCAAATTTTTTGACCCAACATAAACGATTTGAGAAAAAATTATGTATAGGCCTGACATAAATGTTGATCGTTGTAGGATCCTAATAGGTGTCCAAAGAAGATTTTTACCATCGAACAATTGCCCTTCTGACGCAGGAGTGGCATACCACATGCTATCTATGGTCAAAAACAGTTGGTACGGATAATTTTCAACGTTGGAAACAGTGCAGAGTAAACACAAAGAAGATCTAATATTCACTTTTGAGTTGTTTGCACGTCATGTACTGTACTCTGACCATGAGATTATTATCAACATAAACTAATTACAATTTTATGTCTCCTTGCTTCCTAACAGTATCAAGATATGGACGGTGTTTCTCTTCAGTCAGGAATGAATAAAGGAATATGTCATTAAAATTTTAATCATAAATATTGAATCTATTGAGAAACTAATGTCAGCAGTTCAATCAACCCACTAAATACCATACAGGAAATCTAAAATTAATTTCGAAGTAGAGAATTTTTCAGCATTTGTTGCAGTGTAAATTAGTAATGAAACTTCCATGACCCTGCTGTGTGCTCTTCATGGTATTGGCCGTGCTCAGAAGAGCATCACTAGCAATAATAATATTTTTTTGTTGAAAACTTGTGCTCATGAGGGAAGACTGGAAGCCAATATTCTCAAATGTTCTGCCAATATTGTCAAAAAGAATTCGTGAGGCAGTAATTACAATTTGCATTAAGAACTCTTCCTTTTCGTTAAACTTCAGACTGTTTACGCTAAGCCTAAACATTATCGCAACAGCAAATAAAAGAAAATTAGCAAAGCAGTTTTACACCTTGGACATGACGTCACAACCCATGGACAAGACACAAGAGAGTCAGGATCGCTGGTAAATAATATTGTTGGCAATGTCTTTTCAGAGGATATATGAGGCATAGTGATGTTCCCACATAATAACTTAGACTGTTCAGTGATAAAAAAAGAGGTAATTACAAACTATCTTGTGATCAGTGCATATAATGTAGCATAGCTAATGAATTGAAACTTGACCATGATAAAGCTGAGCGACATCCACTCGAATTTCTGAATTTAGTTCCACCTCGTACACAACACTCGAATTCTGTCTCCATGATAATGGGTCTGTGAAATATCTCAATTAAAAATGATTTATTTAATGTAGCAATACAGGAAGTGAAAGCTCAGCATCGGCATTCAATGGAAGCCTTAATAATTATTAGTGTGGTGCAGATCTGGAGACGTGTTCTCATTCTCAGAATAATAACGCACCAAAGCCATTCAAACTTACCGCTAACTATCGAAAAAGATGAGTGGCTGTCCGCCTGTTTCTTACAGAGACTGACAATAAATAGCAAGAGAAGGACACTTGAGAAAGTGGATCTGTTCTTGACCAAACCTGCCCCCAGTCATGCCACCTGTGTGTTGCACTCTCTATGACCAGCTCATTATCTCATGTGAGGGTTCAAATTAACAAGACTCACACACAAGTGATAACACGAGAAACAGGAACACTAAGAAGTCGAGAAGTATTGAAATTAAAGCTGAATGTGCCTGTGAACTCTAACCCATCGTCTCAGTTTTTCGAGTTACAAACAGAGTAGTTTTCAGACTGTGACGTACATACAATTGTTTTCCAAGTAATTTGAATAAACGTAACGTTGATGATTAATGTACAGTAAATTATTACTGTGCACTTAAAGGTGAAGACTTATTTCATAAATGCCGTGTGTCAGGTTCATGAAATTCTGCATAAAGAACGTTACAACGTGCAAACCCAATGTTTTTTTTGTACGTTAGGTACTTATTTGCACATAATGAACATGAATGAATGAATGCATTTTAGAAAGCTGTGATATTTCTGAAAGAAAGATACATCATTGCCTATCACATTGGTTGCTTTAGTATTTATTAGTAACATATTTATGAAGATTCCATTGTGCTCCAATTCCCTTTACTATTCAATGAATTGTAGATAAGCAACCATCACGTAATAAAGACACAACACAGGTTTTGCTTTGATTATAAAGTTTTCAGAAATACCACGTACGTGCACCATTGAATCTGTGAAATGTCCACGTCTCCCGTTAATATTTATTAAGAACGGTACTGTCCACCAAACAGAGTATGCACGATTTCTATCACTATCATTGTTGTATCTCAAGAACATAAGTCTCACCGTTAATATCGGTGATCAGTATACAACTTGTGTGATCGAGTGCGTACAGCAGCGATAATATCCGTGTTGGTATAGAAACATTCGCATCAATATCAATACGTTCGATTATTTAAGAGCAATAGCCCGAGGCAGTAGGGATGCGTCAAGCAGGAATGTTTGATGCTGTTGTGTAGGAGCAGGGGCTCATCTTATTACTTGGCGCTCCACAGATCCCATCAAAGCCTCCACAAAAAAATGCCACAGCAATTTTTTCCCGATTGTGACTATTATTAGCAATCTTCAAGCCACATCGAAAGCCATTCTCGATTCGGAAGAGCATGTAGAAAACAACTGAGAGAATTGTCGTGTTATTGGGCCAAAACTCAACAGAAGTGGTCTATTTTCCTATTGAGTTATAGGGCTGCCACATGATCTAAATTTCAGCTGTATGTTTACAGTACGTTAAAAATCGTTTTAATAATTTCCAGTTGAATAGTGGTGGATTATCTTTCTTCTACATCTGAGAATAACTGGATTCTCTTAGCCAAAGATCTTACTCAAATTCGATGAAAAATCATGAGAGAAAAAAACAGAATATAACATTATACAAGAATTCACCAGCTTGGTCGACTGGTATCACCAGCTTGGTCGACTGGTGAGCGACTCTGCTTGCGAGCTGAAAGACCCGGGTTCGAATCCCGCTGCCGACATGGTTGACGCGGCTAGAAATACGGCATGGGACTTGGGTAAAACAACCGAATAATTATCGAAGTAATTATCCGACCCAAGAATGGGCCAGAAGGTTCGTTCCTATAGCCTCATTCTATTCTATTCTATAACAAAAACTGCTAGCCTCATCAGAGCTATTTTTATGCCCCGAGTCATAGAACCTTTACCATAGTTTAAACAGATGCAACATCAGTTACAGATTGTAGGTTTCAAATCGAAATTAACAAACCAAATACGGATTTAACATAAATACAGGAATCCTAAGTGTGTAATGACTCCGTTAGTTCAATTTACTCTTAGGGAGAAACTACAGCAAAGATCTGACTGCGATACCATAATTATTTCTAATTATTTTCCAAGTCTCGGTGAATGCTAATTATTTTGCCTGAGAGACTAGTGGATATTACAGTATTTGTCAGGGCCACCACGTGTTGCCAGTCAGTAAGAAGAAAGTTCAGGCTGAGCAACCAGACAAAGTAAGACGGTTCAGACGAGTAATGATGGTTTGGGCTTCTTTGTGATTATCAGGAAACTGTTTTATGCTTGCATCTTATGCTGTCTATATCAACTGCACAGGTGTGATACAGTTGACATGCCTCCTGGTGTGACTGCCCTCTTCACACCAGCACCCAGGTGTGACTGCCCTCTTTATTTCAGCGCTCAGGTGTGACTGCCCTCAACCATGTCGGCAGTGTGACTGCCCTCCCGCTGCCGACATGGTTGACGCAGCTAGAAATACGGCATGGGACTTGGGTATACAACCGAATAATTATCGAAGTAATTATCCGACCCAAGAATGGGCCAGAAGGTTCCTTCCTATAGCCTCATTTTATTCTATTCTATTTATTTCAGTAATTTGTCTGAAATTATTCCTAATTTCCTGCATCATGCCAACAAAATAATAGATCCACAAAAGTGTGTCTCGTACGCTTGCTTTCTTTATTGTGCCACATGAACAAGTACAACAATTCTGGTTCACTAGCCGTGTACGTAAGCACATAAGCCGTGCACGTGTTTTAGAAACGCACGATATTATATTTATTTTCAAAAAAATAGAATTCTGATTGAAAAATGAGCTCTAGAAATGCTCCTCAACTCCAGCAAAGAGAATAGATGTACTTTTCTAGAAAAAGAATCTAACGTCAAGAAGAAAGACATGTCGTAGCTGACACTGCATAAGTGAGGAGACGCTGATTTTGAATGTGTGAGATAAGTGCAATGTTAGTTCAGTTACACTGATCTTCTAAAATTTCACCTACAAAACTTACTCAGGTACCTGAAACGATGTGAAAGTAACGGAAGAAGAGATATATCACGAAAAACTGAAATAATGACGAGAGAATGAGCTTACTATGCTGTTGAATAAATTGTGCTGTAAAAACGGATGAAACCGTTAGTGAATTCCTTTGCAGAACCAAATTAATTAGGTCAATGGATTAACTTATTTTAAGATTTACTCTCGCTTGAAAAATTATCGAAACGAAAAATTTCCTTTCTCTGAAATGATATCGACGAAGTGTATCTCTCGAGACATCACCTGGGCAATTAAATAAGCATACATGTATGAAAGGAATTTTTATATGTTTTTTCAAAGCGATTGAAAAAGGTAAAAGAACGATGAAGCCAAAAATACCGGCACTGCCGATTTCTTTTGATATCTCAGCGTCTCTCTGCCTTTCGCACACCATTCATTCCTACCCCAGCTCATGCCTCCAATCCCGCACGAATCAATCCGGGAATCCTTCCGAGGAAGACAATCCCAACTCGATCAGGGGCGACTTGGAGGCTGCAGCCCGTTTGTTTTTGTCCGGCCGGAGTATCTGGACTACCTTAGTCAGGCCGGAGTATCTGGACTACCTTGGTCAGGCCGGAGTATCTGGACTACCTTGGTCAGGCCGGAGTATCTGGACTACCTTGGTCAGGCCGGAGTATCTGGACTACCTTGGTCAGGCCGGAGTATCTGGACTACCTTGGTCAGGCCGAAGCTTCTTTAGTTCTGTCTAGGTATCTAGGCTATCATGGTCCTGCTGAAATGTCAAAATCGAAGTATCTAATCTTCCTTGGTACTATTGAAGTATCTAAGCTTCTTTAGTCGAGCCGAGATATCGCAGTTATTTTGGTCTTGCCAAGTACCTCGGTTACCTTGGTAAGACTGAGGTATCTAGGCTATCTCAGCAAAAAATCATCTCATCGATTACGTTCGCAATCACTTTTTTTCGTTATGCACTCGCGAAAGAATAATTTCGATCCTGTGAGTATATGAAGCATAAAACTGGAGCACATGTACAATCAAAATAAAAAATGCACAACTAAGTAAGAACAAAGTAGGTAAGAATTGCTGAACTATTGAGGAAGAATTTAACGGAACATGTAATGCAGGAACCTCGGACAGACCACCTTAGGATATGACGTGCTACGGTCGTTCGAAAAATCTACTATGATAAAAAATGAAATAACTCCCTCTAAACGTAAAACCATAGCGAGCATTAGGATAGCAAATAGTTTCTGTTGAAATTCCACGGCTTAGATGTAATAAAATTAAGGATTTTTCGATCCGTAATTGCGTTATAAGTTTGAATAGATCTGACTATGTTACTTGAATTCCATGAATTTCACTATATGAGAATAATACACACTTTGTTGCTTGCTCGGTCTGTCTTTCTGTCACGCTCCTAAAGAGTTAGATAGGAGGAAATTCGGTAGGATATACATGTATTGTACGCATTGTACTGTAAATACCAAAGGCACATCCTTGAATGTGGAAACTCCTTCGCAAAGCTCGCGTCCAGTGGTAAATCACACGAAAAAATTCAGTAAAAAACAGAAACAAAAATTTGCACGTATGGGTCAACTAGTACACATAGAACTTCCATTCTTTATTGTATCTACCGATAACATGGTCTAGATAGTACCCGTGAAATTCCATGATTTAAAAGTGAAAAAATTAAGGACATGTGAAATAAAATACATTTTACAGTTTTACCCGGAGTACTATCAGAACCTGAATATATTTCATGAATGTATACAGAACTTCCATTCTGTATTCTATCTACCAATAACACGGCCGAGTAGGAAAAGAACGCTAATAGGGGTGGGGAAATGGCGTATTTTATAGTAATGCAGCGCCTTTGCTATCCACAATACAGTGCTTATAACACGTGTATACCCGTTCTGATTTCAGTCAACTAATTTTTCTTCAGTAATAGATTGGAAGAAATGTGATAGAAATAGAGAGAATGAGATAGGGATATACACTGTGTATTATTTAAGTAGATTTTTCAACCGTCACAAATCATTGTTTTGAAATTTGTTTCAGCGTCAAGTTTGGTACCATGGGGTAAAAAACGAAGCTTTAATTATCCTCGGGGTTTCGACAACACTCCGACGAATACAATGCGTGTATCCAAGACGTTGTCTGAAAAACACTTATGCTTCATATGTTTGTTCAGAGCACTAAGATATTTTTAATTCTGATACAAACAATTGCACTCTAAATAAAAAATCATTGTAGCAAACAGGAAACACAGCCGACACTTATAGAAATGTTCTCGAACAAAAAAACTAAAGAAATAAACTACAAGACATGCAGTAAATAGATGAAACGAAAGCAATAGACCCAAAGTAATTTTTACGTTTTCCCGTTCAGTTGATATTGAGGAAGATAGTTTGATGTAGATTACTTTTGATAAAAATTTCTTCGCCAAAAAAGACACTGGTCGGAAAAGACGGAAAAAATATTTGTCGGCATGAATTGTTCTATTTGAGCAAGTGTTATCACAAAAAAGTCATTGGAACACAAACATTTCGAGACTGTAACCACAATCTTAACGTTAACGGACGCATTATAGAACAGACCGCTTAATTAGCTTCCTTTGCACGACCTCCAGCTCCGTTTTCTAGCCCCGTTCCTATTTTTGAGGGGGATCTTGCTGAACCCCCTCCTTCCACCGACCACCACCTCCCCCACGGCCTCCCCAGTCATTTGTTCTCGCCAACACACGGCAGACCCGTGAGAACTGCAGCATCTTGAACGCTCAGCCGGCGACTAACCGACCATTACGCCTCTGCTACTGTGGTCTACTGCTGGTCTACTTCTGGTCTACTGCTGGTCTACTGCTGGTCTACCGCTGGTCTACTGCTGGTTTACTGCTGGTTTACTGCTGGTCTACTGCTGGTCTACTGCTGGTTTACTGCTGGTCTGACGTTGGTCCAGCAATAGTCAAATACTTGAGTTCTGTATCTACACAATTTCGTTGTTTCTGCAATGTCGACGTACTGTATTCTGGAAATCATCATGTTCGCTATACTGAATGTGTTCTCTCCGTCTCTCAGCAGCAACTGAACTCTAAATCATATCACTGCAGTCAGTCCAGGTCTTACTTCGAGGTTCTTGAGGGTACCAAACCCCCTCACCGTCACAAGACCCCCACTGGATCCCCGTCCCCCCCCCCCAGCTACCAGTAAAAAAAGTTAAGCATCTCACGGTGAAGAATGGCTCTCCGGACACGAGACTAGACCAGCGGGCGACCGACTGCACAGTACCATTGCCTTTTTACCTACGAGCTCAGTAGTGAAGTATGAGAGACACATGGTCAAAAAATATAAAATTCCGAGTTACGAGTGAGCTTCATCCTTGCACCACGCAGCAGTCGATGTTCACTCCTCGAATTTCCGAACCACGCGAGTCACTTGATGTTCTTTTGCCGTCAGCATCAAGACTCAATAATCAAATTATGATTCAATCATTTACTGCAGTTACTAGATTTTCTAACAACAGTTTAGGAATTCTGGTAATTCTCCAAGAACAGTTTTACGAGAAACTTCCCAACAAATTACTGAGTCAAATAAGTGTTCGTAACTCTTTGCTTTCATTTCATGAGTTATGATGTCTCGGTCACTTGTTTGAAAATTTTTCGCCAAAATTAAATTCCTTTTGTCCTTATTTTTCTATGTGGCTGATCTTTCACCCAAAATTTATTGTGCGGTGAAAATTTTATCTCCTCAAGCTGAATGCAATAGATGTTTCATCATAAAATAATATACGTGTTATTCCCATGGAATTCTTAAAATCCCGAGCCCCATTTTTATCAATATTGACAGTGAAAGCGTTTTGCGAGGTCAAAAATAGCTCTACTAGATCATTCAAATTCAAAGGAGTTCAGGTCCGAGGCCTCCTCCACGAGAGAAACACGGAAGGAGAAAACGGCTGAATAAGGCCTACTCACATACAAAAACTAAACCTACAACAGACTCGTGCAGCCAACATTGGTTATGATGAGGTAGGTAGCTCGATCGAATTTTCTTCGAGGAATGTTAAATTCTTAATGGACGCTGACGAGGACAGACAGCATCAGCGTGCTTCCTAGGATGAAGCTCAGAAATCCCATCTATTTCCCTGAAGAACGCTAAGTCCTAAAAATATGTGAAACACAATCCCCATGACCACATCTCCCTGAGGCTTCTCATGGAATATATCTCAAAGGAATGTACCTAAATTTTGTCTGCATAAATTTCCTGTATTTGGTAAAAATTTTTGGTGTATCGTCATACATCAGCTATTTATGAAAATAATACAGGACAGTATAGGCAGGATGTTACGGAACTGTTCAGATGTTTGTTTTTAAAATTTCAAAAAGATAGTAATTGAGAGTAAAAGGATACGTTCTATACTTTTTCCACTCTTATGTCCATTTGATTTATAAGCTGCAGGGGTTTAGGGAAATTTTTCGACAATTATAATCGTTAGTCCTGCTGCTGGATATTCTAGTAGCGTTTCAAGATTAGTCAAGATTATTAGTCTGCCAAGATAATTAGTCTAAATGAATTACATTTTAAGATCTATTAAGTACACTCAATCTACGACCGTCTTGATTCTTCAATATGTTAATTTAGTTTTAAGAAAAACATTTAAAAAAGTATTTAAATACATTTCATGTATTTAGTATTTAATATTTAAATGCATGTGAAAAATGTATTCGGTATTTAATATTTAAATATATTTGACGTATTTAGTGCCCATGACTGTCTGTAGTAAACTGGTTACGAGCATCAATGGGCTTCTTCTTACAAAAACAGCGTTCCTCAGTCGGCGCCTGCTGAGTCTTTCCCTTCGCAGTGTATTGGTCACTACACATCAGCCTTGTGACGTTGATAGTTAACTCTAATGAACGCTATTTCTTCCATCAACTCTATTTTTGATATTCTAGGATTCTTTTCTACAATTTTCTTCAGTTTAATGATCGCTCAATGAGATATTTCCCTCAGAGAACATATTTTTGGTGTATTAGTGACAACCTTGTTCCCTCCACATAATTCTTGATTACAGACTGCACAGAACTTACCTGCATGCTTAACTGCTTGGAAAACTTCATGCATCCTTCACCTGCCTCATGCTCTTTCTCAGTAATGTTTCAAAGTCGAAGAGAGCGTTCTTTTACCTTTGTTGTGATGATGATCTGGAAGTATGTTTACTTCTTGTTTTCTAATGGTAAAACAATTGTTTGCTGCACTGGCATCACATCGTAAACTCTCTTACTTTGCCTACAACAATCTAGAAAGATTTCGAATCATTGAATGGACCATACGTGGGTCTCTTATGATCGATGTTATATGTATGTTACGAATACTATTAATAAATAAATACCTCAATGAAAGAATATTCGATCTTGCAATTGGGGACCTCATCCCTCGAACTAATACCAATGTCATAAAAAAACGATTTACATACACCATGAGAGTGAAAACTGTATAAATAAAACAATAATTTAACCCTCAACGACATGACTGACTACTAAAACTCTAGGAACAGTTTGTCGAAAAAATAATCGCTATGGTGTCATTGTTAATGCGAAAAATAGAAACCAGAATAAAACTCCCTCGTCCTGATGACTAAATAATAACGCCAATAAAAAACATCCCCACCCTTGGCTGACCCTACAACCATCAAACAGCACCTCATGGAACCCACACACATTAATACAAAATGGTTCGTACGACAGAACATTACCTAAAGTAAACACCCTAATATGAATTAGATCAAAATTTAAGGTATTAACGTGTGTAGCCTCAGTAAAAAATGGATGACATCGTACTGCTTGAAATTGATCAAACATACAAGCATTTTAATAACAAATCTGCAGAGGGAAAAACAGACAAACGGTTTACAAATTTGTGAACAATATCCACTACACGTCATCCCATGAGGATCCACCACAGTTTGCATGAACAATTAGTTTCAAAAAACTATCAGAACAAGACTACTAACAATCCACCGTCCAAACCCAGCAGCTTCGCGACATAAGCTCTTCATTTCCCACTTAAAACTCTCTGAGAACAATGCAATTTTACTAAGATAATCAAACGCATGTAAGGAAAAACTTTGAGCGCGATAGCGAGGGCGCAGCAGGGTCGGCAGTTGGTCGATTTAAGCAGCGGGATCCTAAAAGTGCGGCGAGGACGCGCCTATGAAGAGCAAGCCTCCGTATTACCACGAGCTTCTTATGTGCTATAAAGTGCTAGCTTGCGCTGGTGGTGCTGCGTGATTATGGAGGTAGCGATGTTGATGCTGGTGTTGGTGGTAATGGTGTTAGCTTGCGCTGGTGGTGCCGCGTAATTATGGTAGTAGTGGTGGTGGTCCCGTACTTGTTATTCACTTTCGTAATTGACTTACTCCATCCATCAAACTCCCAACTCCACACTGTATACCAGCTGTTCAGCACGCTTTCGTTTCGTCGGTTCATAAAGCTACAATTACTGGCGTTTGAAAAGCTGAGCTTCATGATTCCGGTCTAATCCAAGTTTTCCGGCTGCTCCGCCACCACAAAACTGCATATCTGTTCGTTGTCCTCGCAAAAACAGCATCCGAGAGCAACTGCTGCTGGAATGACGCCAAAACTCCTCACTTAAACGCCTGGTCTTAAATGTGGGCCATATCGACCACCATGACTCCGCCTGAATGGCCTTGTGTAAATGAATCACAGAACTATGAATCTTATAACAATATATAATTATGAAGGGTAACATGCTTAAAGGGACATCGCTTTAACCATTGACTCCCACTTGCTCAAACATTCTGCGAACTAGTTTAGAGCTCGCTTTCATCGTGTGCTGGTCATTGAAGAGATAGTGCATGACATTTTCCCCTGTAACGTCATTTTTAATTGCATCAAGAGTTTCGGGCTATCCAGAGGAACGTACGAGTCTGTGTGGGGAAAATATTTACTTTTTTAAAACCCATGAAATTTTTCTTTGTTTTGGAGCATAGACACGATGTGTGCGTATGAAACCTCTTTCTCAGGTTTACCAAACGAGTTTACATACGCAGGCACTCTGATGTTGGGAAAAATCTTAAGGCATCCTGGTTCGAGACACATATGAATTGTAACTTCGTAATTGTAATATTACGAAGGTAAAGGTTCTCCAGTCCAAGCGCTTTTACGATTTCCTTCTTCGTCAGCTCTACGACAGAGAGCAGCTATGTAAAAGCTGCCTCAAAAATCAAAGCCTGAACTATCTGTTATTCTCGGTTTCGACGTAAAGTCTTAAAACATTCAGTTATTGAAAAGGTGTCAATTTATACATCAGGCAAAAATTCAACAGATGAAACTGTGGTGCGGCATCTGACGATCGTTTTCATGCAGCTGATGAAAATATACGGGAAAACGCATCTGTTAACCAGTGCTATTTTAAAGCTTTTAAAACGAGGCTTCCAAAGCGACTTAATTAGAAATGAAAATACGATTTATAATATGAGAAGGTAAAGAAAATTGTAAAGTAACGATGGTCCGGAGATAAAATCCTTATTTGACCTATAAATTTCATAAAATCATAGAGAATGTCACATGTACAATGGAAACTGTTCCCTAAGATTGTGCTTGACCTTTTAATTGTTAGCAGATGCCCGAAAGTTGTTATGAATTCAAAAGAAATGACGGATGCTCTCTCAGCAACAAAGGTCGACAAAAGCTTACATTTTTTGTATCCAGAAAATAGTTTTAGCTCAAGACACTAACCGATTCACAAGTTTTCCCTGAAATCTTCATGTATAACGTTAGAAAATTTCGGCGCAAGTTTAGAAGATATAATTTAAGAATACGTTTTGTTTCAGTTCAGTTGTTTTAGGTTCAGGCAAAAAATAGTCTTAGAATTTTTGGGGGGAAATAACCCACGGGCAAGTATCAAACAAGGTCCGCATACACTCTTCATCTTTAACAGAGTACACCAGTGAAAAGTAGGCATGACTTATCCAAACCATTATTATTTGTCCACACAGAAAATAATTTTATATATAAATGATTTCAATTTTAAAATTTAAACATGCCTAAACAGTGTCACAGAATATGTAAAAATCTTTAGAAAAAAAGATTTACTGTACTGTAGTTGTCATTCGAGTTAATGCCAGTAGCGTGGGATCCTAGTCTCGTGATGCTCGCTGCAGCGGTCGGCACGAACGACGCTTTTGTTAGGAATTTTTCAAGCGGTCTCTGTGATGTACAGCTCAGAGGCTCATTAAGGATTTATAGAATGAGCAACAATTAATTTACCAAGTGTAGGTGGGTCATAATTTCAGTCAATTTTATACTTGATGAAACTTTATTGTGAGCAAATTTTTGTCCAGCTAAAGAATAGACTTTGGATGAGAATATTGTAGAAAATAGAATATTATTGTCGTTTGGAAAAATATGTTACCAGTACGAGATAAATTTATTTGTTCTTTCCAAAGTTTTATTTCATCTTCATCCACAAAAACATATTCAGTGAACTCATGTTCAAGTGAACCTCCCTGCTGCATCGTAGTGCAGGAGATGCAAACGACATAATTATGTGGAGTTTAAAGTGTAAAGTTGAACCTTCTAAGCTGAACTCTGTGCTGTAGAAACTCACTGACTCTTTCAGTTAGAAATTGAGTATTTATTGATGACATCGGACTATAAATACAGATTAGCGTTAAATACTTACTGTATGTTTCAGAGACAGCGTTCATCATTATAGCCATCCTGTAACCAGTCTCCGTACATCATCAACTTGAAATATTTTAAAGCATTTTTCAAGGACCTCAAAATATTTCTATATCGTTTAAATATTACTGCACCTCAAAATAAGATTGATTGACTCTCAGACAATCAGTCAAGAATTTTTTTTGTTCATTACAAGTTCGGAAGATTTGACACTGACGACATCTTATGTCAGAACTAATCAGCCTCTCGCCCCATAGCCGACTGGCGTGCAACGTGATGCAGACAGCTGCAATGCACGCAGAGAACACCTGCATCTGTCACTGAACCAGCTAGCGACACTTGCTTACACCGTCTGGCAATTCGTGGGTCGCTCTGAGCTCTTAATCGCCCTTCTTGTTGCCGTTCTTTGCTGGTGCGGCCGTCCATAAACGCGACTGAGTGTCCATTACACTCCATCGCAGCACGCTCCTGCCGATGACTGGTGACCTCGTAAAGAAATACAAGCTATCGTTACGCTACTGCACAGACACTTGCCAAAAACAGACATGGTGAGTCTTGCGAGACAACTTCTACTTCATGTCTCCATTCGTGTTTGTTTTGTGACACCTTCCTCCTGAATGCAAGAAAACTTCATTAGAGCGTAGTGGACAAACACATGATTGTGGTTTTTTTGCGACTTGATGGGATATAATCGATGAAGTTTACAGACCGCACATTTTATCCCTTTATTATGAATTCATTCTGTCATAATTTTCACGTTTCGAAAAAACTTTCTGATGATAATTGTTTAAAAAAAACAGAACTTGTTTAAAGAAACATAGCAGTACAAGTGGCATTATAGAGCAAGATATTTACATTGTCTGCTTACATTTCCGTTGTCTGACAAAAATTAAGATGTCATTTTTTGTCGTATAGAAGTACATCTTCATGCATGCCTCGTCATCGTATTCTAAAGTAATCTCTAAATGTGCAGTTGGAAAGCACAAAAGTTATCATAAGTAGTAGGACGTTGATGTCAGTTTGAATAGGAAATACTTTTATTTTTTGCTGTTAAACCTCACAAAGCAAAGTCTCACTCTGAAAGCCATGAACACGTTTTAGTTAGTGTATTTTTAATCTGCAAATGGTGTTGTTACAGTACAAGCCTCGCTTCATTTAGAATGTAAGACTAAAAGTGTTTAAGAACACGCAATATTTTTTGACTCCAATTCCAGCACATACTTTTACTGCACAGTTCGTTATAGAAATAGATTCGACGTAGCCCACTTTGTGTCGCTCAATTTTTCAAACGGCCGTTTCAGGTATGAATTCTGCACATCTTTTGAAACACAATGGGTTCAGGAAACATATCCTAAGATCAAGAATTGTTTGCGTTCATATTCTTTGAAGAAAAGAGAGAGTGTTAGCGTCCAGCTGACTAGCGTTAGTTTGGACGGCGCTATCATGAGCGTAGCCCCTAATCTGCAATCAACGCTACGTCTCCAACAAATGGCGGACGGAGCCGCAATGCTGCCACTGAAGATCAGCACCAAAATCCCCACACTTACACCACGCCGGAGCAAATGCGCAAAAAATGACGCCCATCTTTGCTGCTACCCCTGACCTCAAGCAGCCCTTCCCTCTATTTCCCTCCCTTGTACCCCAAACACCTTTCACTTTTCGTGCACGTGCCTCTCGTTCATTTCAGCTATCATCTTGATTTTCTACGCTTGCCCGTTTACTCGTTGTCCCAGTTTTTATTCTGGAGAGTTAATAGCTCTAATGCTTTTCTTATCTTCCAAATCATTGGGTCTTTCATTTAATTAATTTTTCAAATCGATTTACTTTGCAATGAAATGGCACAAAAAATAATTAACAAAAACAAATGTCAAAAAGATGATGGAACATAAGTCAAGACTAACCCCTGTCACGGTTTCGCTCCCGATGCGCACCACCTGAGAGAGGGATTCACATAGATATCTTTAACAATATGAAATATGTGACCTAATGAATGTACAAACATTTGATAAATGCAAGCTCTTACTTCTAAATTCACGCGAATGGTGCAATGAAGACATTGATATTCAAGGACACTGCTGGAAATAGACTAGCTGGGAATAGAATGGCCGTTTCGCAACGTTACGTCACAGTCGTAGCATTATTGGGTCTTAAGAGACGACTAGACTTTATCATGTCATGTCATAGAACCACTGAACAAATCAACAAATTCTCTAAGGAGTGTTCGAGAACGTCTTCTCTTTTGTTTTATGAGTGTACTATTCTTCTCAAAGTAACGCTTCATACATGTGGGTGAAAATAATGTCATCAGTTGGCAAGAATAATAATCTTACTATTTAAGTGACCATCGGTACCAGATGTCGGTACCGATGATCCGACAAGTGTATTTCCGACACAAGTGTAATTTTCATATGTGTCTACCTTACCAACAACTGTTCTTTTGTATTTTCTCAATAATCGCATTAGTGCAAATTAGGCATTATATTTTAATAATTCTTTGTCATCCATTGGAAGAGTGGATTAATTGGTTTCTTCTGCTGCAAGTAGAGTGCTAGAAAAAATTTCAAATGCACTATTTCTTTTCCACGAATTAAGGAGAAAAGTAAAGAATGAGTAACATTGTAAGCCTTTCAAATGCAGCGTTTCAATTGTAAAGTAAAGAAATATTGTGAAGATGTTTAACCTCGTACCGATAGTGGAATTTCATCGATTATGAAGACTGATTGATGAAGAAATGTTAAAATATAACGATTCACATTCATGAAGCGAAGCGTACCTCATTCAACATTCAGATTGTTAGGGTGCTAGCAATTACCCATACAAATAAAGCTAAGTGCTGCATCCACACTAACGGAAGAATTACAGCCGAGGCAGTGAAATATGAAGCATCGTTAAATATCAATTGCTGAGAGAGTAACTTTGTTTTAGAAGCTCAATTTTGCTTCTCCATTTACACAAGCTACTAAGCGGCTTAAGCCCAGCCATTTTCGAACCCCAGGAGCTGAGTCAATTGAGCGGCTTAATATTTAAAACCGGTCAAGAGCCGTAGACTCTGTGATCTCTCATCCAACATGGATGCTTTCCAGGCAGCAGAAGCAGCAGTTGCTGCACTTATCCACCATTTGGAATTGTTTACAAGAATCAACCCAGGCTTAAGCACTTCAATCCCATCATAGGATTTGTTGTAAATATTTGGCAGGTAGATCATACTCTTTGAGTGGAGCTGGAAAGGCAACTTTTGGTTTATACATAAGAGACTCAGACTTCTTCATGATCTGTTGAGTAGGCAAACGTATGGTGTTTTTAACTAAGTACCGCATTCATATCGATTGACTTGCAGACGCTGGTAAATTGTGTTTTTAATCGTTAGTGGTATAAAAATGCTTAAAGGAGGCTTGTTTACGATTAAGTACACATGCATATATGTAAGATATTTATTTCTAATATGTTTTTTGGGGAAACTTAAGCTTGACTAGCGAAAGAAAATTTTTTAAAGTCGTCTTGTTAGGAAAATTTGAACATGCGTACAGGCTCTCCGCCCACCCAAGCTTCGCATGCAGTGTATCGATGCTGTACGCACTTCATCTGATTCCAATTATATTGAACGAGGGTGAGCCTTTCAAACAATATAAAGTAACATACCGTTATGAGTTATCAAGAAAAATATATCTCTCAGTAAAATAATAAATACTGTTTTCCTAAACGAGTTTGTTAAAATTATCAATACTCTTAATTTTCAAGCGTATGAAAAACGTCTAAGATTTGGACTTTCCAGCAGATAAAATTACATCAAAACCTGAACTTTGCGTGAACATTTTTCCTAAAGAAACTAATCATTCAAAATATCCCTATGAATGAGGTAGTTTTACTGGCATGTTTAGCATTCATCGTACAATAAAATATACCGAAGAGAGAAACATTTGAAAAAGAAACATTTAAAGAAACAGACCTTTTCGCTACCTTCCTCGGTCCACACTGTCCTGTGACATTAAGACCTCAGCCTGACCTTCTGTAATATGGAGGAAGCGTTCGATTGCCAGCCAGAAAGCTAGAGGCAGTCGACGTACATTATTAAACGCACGTGCACTTCTCATGCTACGTACAAGAGTTCGTGCTCATCAAGTGTGCTATGTCCGTGCACATCTGACAAAACGAATTATTCATCCTTTACATTTTTCCATGAGCTTCAGCAACAATAACGTTGAATTTATGATTGACTCGAACAAACCTTGATCCTTTTTTGAACGATCTGGTGGGAAGAACCCAAATGGTTTCTCCTTTAAAACTTCACTGAGCTGAAGTTTTAGAAAAGTAACTTTTATGCAGCTCATCTTCATTCATAGGAATATCAATATGTAGCTTTTATTTTAGTTTAGCTGATTCGAACCCGTCGGGTTTCCTTCAAAAAACTTAAAGTTGGTTCTATAATACCTTACCTTTTAATTACATAACACAAATATATTTCTTTCAACTTGACAGTTATATTTATAAACATAAAATATGAAATTAGCACGTAAAAAGTACGAAACACAATTTATATTAGATGTTTTAGTAAAGGAATTACAAAAACATCGAAGTAGAAACACACTAATATAAAGAGCGAGTTTTTGCAGTTGCTCATTTTGGAATACCATATTTGAAACACTAATGAGTAACACTATAGTGAATTCTTTTCTTCATTGCTTCCATTGTTAAAAATATTTAGTTTCAAAGCTCAAAAATTATCTACACTTATGCTTTTCTCTCAATTTATCTCTATAAAAAGCGGTAGGAAACGTCTAGGTTGTGTTTTACATTGTTTTCTTTTTCCCTATGCACTGATACATGATTCTTATCAAGAGAAAGGTGTTTGGTACCCTACACAACCCTATGTGCACCGGTTTCTACTCCTTTTTATCATTAGAAAAGTAACAGTTTCGAAAAGCATTAATAAGCTGTCAAAACAGAGCATAGTCGAAAGGTCTAAGATCTGGGCCGTAGGCAGGGTGCTCCAGTAGCTCAAAATTCAATTACTAAGTAGTTTCAACAGTACGGCTAATGTCCTCAGAAGGGCAAGGAATTACACGAAAGTACTTCCTCCAGTAATGGCGTCAAGGCTTGGTACAAATACGAGTAGTTGATTCTAATTGTTTTTAAATGGCCCTGATACATTTTAGCCCCAACACACCTTCAGAATAGAAACTCCAAATTATCTGTTCTTTGTTTCAGCTCTGTGAACAGTACTAGCCGAACGGTCATGTCTACATAGTGTCAAGAAAACTGTCTAGATCACAATCCAACTTCGATCCCGACGCCAACTATAAGCAGGCACGAACAGAATGCTGAGTGACCACCTTAACTCATTAACACCCACTGTTCTCATTTGAGAACAGGCTATAAAGGCTAAATTATCCTAACGCTGAAGTTATTTCCCCACCGAACGAACCATTGTGTAAATTACCCTTTATATCTACACCTATTTTATTCCCAACTTTAGAACGAAACATTTAGAATATAGAGCTAAAGTGAATGATTTCTAATGGACTTGACCTACTATACATAGTATGATGGGAGCTAATGGGTTAAAGAGATTCTATGATGGAAATAAGGATATTTTTACTCGTACTTTCATACAATAGTTTTTCAGGATATCAAGTTTTCGCGTATGAAAATAATGATATTTCTAAGGGCTGGATAGCTTCTTGCTATGGCTTCTAAAAGACGTTTTTAACAGCTTGAACTTTTCTTCCAAAAACAAAGAAAACTGCGATGACAACTCATTGAGACCCATAAGTCTCCCAACAATGTTACCGTGGAAGGGTATTTAGAGAGAGACGGTAACGTGCGAACCAGAAATAACGGTCATAAACTATTATTGAGAAACTTCAAGATATCCCAAGCTCACTATGAACTTCTTTCACGTCAAAATTGCCGCAACTTGGAACCAGCTACCCGAAAATATCGTTTCTCTTGGCACTGGGAACACATTCAAAAATCGTTTCGGCAAATATTGGATTAGTACCCTCAGTATTATAACGTACTAATTCTATGTCCCGAACTCTTAGGCCCAGTGTATGATTGTCATACATGTACGTGACTGAAATTCCTTTGCGTAAGTGAAGTGCATGTACGGGACTGAATTGGCTTACGTGATTGGGGTGTACGTTCATGATTGATGCCCTTACTTTAGATGGCATGGAACTTGGGTATCAACCCAAGAATGGGACAAACGGCTCATTTCTATTGCCTTATTCTGTTCTATTCTATATACAGGAGCAGGAGTAGAATTTTTTTCAGGTGATTTCGTTGGACATACTCGTATGTAATCCATTGCGATGATGCCAACTCTTCTTGCATTTGTCATTCCTGCATGAATTAGACTACAAGTAAATATCACACTGAAGGATTTGCCAACACTTAATGTTTTACCATGTGGTTCCTTTGTGTATTTTAACGTACGCATAATTATGTACCTACTTCTCATAATTACGTAATTACTTTTACATAAGGTTCCTTCGTTAATTATTAACACACGCTTAATTATGTACGTGTTGCAACACATTCAAACAAAACATGTTTCATCGAATACACGATACAAATCCAGAAACCATACAGCAAACAAGCACCGCGTATGATGAAAGAAACATTTCCCAATATTATGTTTGCCCAATAATAACCCATAAAAATTATGACCCGAATAAAGACGCAAGTTTACTCGGGTCTAGTGCTTGGCCGCGGCTTCAGACTGCCTCTTAAGGAGCCTTCGCCCCACGGAGCTTCTGCAGGGCTGTGCCGGCATGTCGTGTTGGCCTCATGGTAAGTCGAGGTTATGTCTTTGAGTCAGAGGCTTTGAAACAGATTAATTAATGCCTTCCTGGGACAGTATCAAGTCAAAAGCATAGAGTCGTATCAGTAATACTGTTTTGTTTCTAAACTTCACAGCTGGGACAACCTACTTTCTTCCGTTAGTAGCTCCTCTTCACTAACCATTTCAGTTCCTCTATCATGAACCCTTGCATGCGGGGTAGATCCAATAGTTCGTCGACCATCTAGTCCAGTGGTTCCCAAACTGTGGTACGTGTACCACTAGTGGTACGCGAGGGCCTTCCAGGTGGTACGCGAACACTTTCGGGGTCATGATCAATTTTTATTTTATTTTTTACTTCACAAAAATGGGAGTGAGAGCAGGGATTTTCAGCCTTCATGACCATCAAGTCGAAGAGCCGGAACCGTCTTGATGCGCCAGAACATGATTTCTGATGTGCTGTGAGTAAAGTCATGCCCCGCATTGATCAGCTGGTGGAGAAGAAGCAGATACAGCCCTCGCATTGAGTTCTTGTTTTCTTAGTTGATTTGCGTGTTCTACTTGTACAATTATGGAAATACAGTGATATCTGATCGAATTTAGTTTCTCTGGAACCAGGTGGTACGCGGCGACTGTACGGGACCTCCAAGTGGTACTTGATCACAAAAAGTTTGGGAACCACTGCTCTAGTCGACATAAGACATCGCGTCCGATATAGCATTTAATAGCAATAACTTAGTCGTCCCTATTTCACTAGCCTGACATCCCTACCCTAGAATGACAACCTAGAATTACCCCACTACCCTATTTTTCTCTTTTCTGCTGCGAGGAAGATCTGTCTAAGACAAATTATATTATAGCGCACGAACATTAATTTCATTGGAACAAATTATTTTTTCATTAACCTTTATTTTTTCAAAATAATTTTGTAAACCACACTTTCAATAATCAAATCGTGCACATGCAAATATGGTTTACTAAACCTAACCGATACATCACACGGCAGAAACTATTACTATGGTGGTCATTGCTCTGAAATTCATTACTATTGTTGTAAATTTCTCTTTTGCCATTGGCAGTTGATAACTGAAATGCTCACGTATGGAACCATTATTTCCACTGCACATTACCCTGCTAGCAAGAGAGTTAACTTTCAATCGAATTGTTGTCTACTCAGTTAATTTAAGATATTCATTTTTCTTTTCAATTTAACATGAATTTCTTCATCGAAAATATTGAGTTACACTCATCCAGCGGTTCTGAGTAGACAGCAATGTCAGGTACTCGTCCTGCAACTCCTAGTTCAGTGCAAGTGATCCTCCTTTGGTCGGCCCCCCCGCGAGGCTCTTCACCTGCATTTGTTCTGAATATTTAACTCAATGCTACTCTTCCTCGAGCGCCAGCTCCTCCATGCTGCTTATTTTTTAGCGCTTTTTTAAGATGCCCTCAAAACTGGCTACTTTGCTCTCTCGTCTTCTCATATTTAGAACGCTTCATGGTAGGGCTCTGAGGTGCAGGACTTTCAATCTGCCTTACGTTTACTTCGTTCTCCTCAGATACGTCTTATACAATATAATATTTTGTCATGCAGTTTGTAAGAGTTAACTTCTTATTTTATTTTTGTATATTTTGTATTATGGAGATGTCAAAATATTTTGCAATAGGGATTGGCATGCATTAAAATTTACATGTTTAATTAGTTGTCATTTCATTTTTTTCAGGCTTATTATTCTTTTTTAGTGTATAATAGTAAAAGAGTAACAGCAACTTCATATTGGCCGGGAATTGATCGTATGCTTACAAATTTTCAATAAGAACAAATCAGACTAATGAATAGAGATGATCCAATTTCCTGCACAATCATGCACGTCACCATGAGTTGAGATTGAGATACAAAAGTTGTAAAGTTGAGTAATGAGATTTTGTACGGTCACGATAGTTCTCATGATATCTCTCCTACTGATTATCACTTATTCAAGCCCTTTAAGTTTTTTATATGCAGTTTAATAATATGAAATGGAAAAGAATAAATTAAAGCATTCCAATAGTTTATCACAGGAAAATTAAAAAATAATTAAAAATAGGGTATATGACTCATAGAAACAGTGTAAAATAGTCATAATGAATGTAAATCATATTTTTATGAAATAAGTAAGTAGTTCAACGCCGATGAAACATTTTATTATTACTGTTCATGTACAACATTCCATATGTGACAATGTAAAACTAACATGTATGCATTTATAGTCAATGAAATAACATGTTAACTCACATGTCTATTTCTGTACTATCCTCATTTTATCAATTTTTATCGATATTTACTTTTCAAAAAATCCTAATTAAATTTTTTGAAAATTTGTTGCATAGTTTGAATCTTTGTTGTCAGTCTCGTCACAAAATTTTTCTTCTTTAATGGCATGACAGATATAAATATATTATTCATAAATAATCATAACAAGCAATTAACATTCGTCGATGTTCAAGTTCTCAGATTAATTCGAACTCCCGATAATTTTTTACAAGTTATAAAGCAGATGAAACATGAAGTCTAGAAACACACATATGCAGTGAAGCTGTGACTAAACGAATTTAGAGAACTTTTTTAATTACCTCTTTTTAATGTTTGAAAATTTTATGACAATAATTTTGCGAATCTTTCCTAAATCGTGAGGTTTGATCAGTTTTACGATTGAGAGAGAGCACAAGTATCTCATCAAAATCAGGGAGGGAATGAGGAATTTTGAAGACTTGCTAGATGAACATTACAGTCACAGGTCCTGACTTAGATGTTTACGATCAATAACAACTTTTTCGATGCGAACGGCAATAAAGTTGATGAAACTCCTACGAAAACGGTTGTCATCATCACAAAAGAACTTTCATGTTTAAAAGGGTATCCCATCTCACATCTGTTTTTCCTGCAAAGTTAACAAATGTATGAAAAAAATACTAGCGAAAAAAGAATTTCTGGGAAAAAATGTCTATAAACATCGGAAAATTGAGCCTCGTGTATTACGAGGGCTGTTTTTTCAATCTTCGATGGGCTATAAAATAAAAATTTACATGACATAATACTTTTATTACCAAAAGTATTAATGGGTCTTACTTATTTCTCTAGACAATCGCCAAAACGAATACAACTCTATTGCCTGAGGCATGGGCAATTGAACATGGCCACTACGACCGATGCTCCCGTCAAATGTGAGTTGCGAAGTGAAATCCATTTTCTGCGAGCAGAAGGACGTAGTGCTGCTGAAATCCATCGCAGAACGAGCAAAGTGTACAGTAACAGCATTATGAGTAGGGTAGTGTACGGAAATAGTGTAGAAAATCAAAGAAGAGCGAACCGGACGAACCACGTTTTCAAACATCTGGTTCAGACAGCATCATTCATGATGTTGAAAGTCCGACACCGTTTAACCATGTCGCTGAAATCAGCGTTGATGAGTCTCCCCCAGACTGTCCTGCTCACAACCCTACAATATAGCTGCACTGTAGCCCACAGCAGCAACTGTTTGTCCACCTGGCAAACTTCATTCTCCTGACCTCCTGCACCTCCTGCACCTTCCTCCTATGACACCTTCCGTGGCAGGCTTTTGGTCCGGTCTCGTGCATAACTCTCCCGACAGTATCTCTTCCAACTCCAACTCTGGCTACAATTTTCCGCACACTCCTCCATTTCTTTTTCAACAACAACCTCTTGATTCCTTCAATGTTCAGTCCTGTGATTTTGTTTTTCGCACCCAAACCTTTCTTACGAACTAGACTTTTGGTGTTTACGAAATTCTTTCAGGTGAAGTTAATGAAGTTTCACGAAGTGTTGATGTACGTGTAGATTTGAGAGAGATCATACTCCATTCTGTCGTGCAGAAAAAACTTGAGGAGATTGTCGGTTAAAATCATCGGCTAATTTCCGAGTTCAACTTGCATATGACGTTTCATATACTGCTCATAATCAGAATTTATTTTGGGTTGCAAAAAATAACTGAGTGAAGAAACTTTCCATTCAAATTTAAAAGTATTATGTAATAAATATTCTAAAATCTATTATTACTATTATTATTCTTACATTTATTTCAATTTATTATAAAATACTCTCTTAAAATTTGCTGAGCCGCCCTTCACAATCAGTGAATAATTTAAAGAAGTAATGTACATGCATATTTACTTACTGATAGCAACAAAGCTATTTTGCACGGATTGAACTAATTAGGCAAATTTTTGACTGATTAAAGAAAGTAATTCAATCTGACTGCAATAATACACTTAAAGAATTCATATGATGGTATTGGAGATGAACTAGTGGTGACCAAATAGTATTGCTGCTCTGCCAATACTAGCTCAGTAATATTAAATGAAATAAATTCAAACCTAGATTACCTTACTTGAAGTGTTTATCTGGCTAATTACATGCTGTTGACACCTCCATGCTACTCCTGTTTTAAGTCTCCAAGTTTTGATCTGAACCTTCACTCCTGCTGTCCAGGTGAGTTTCTTTATATCAAACAAACACTGTTTCAAAGGCAATGAAACTATATTTTTGA
The DNA here is from genome assembly GCA_006783055.1 of Trinorchestia longiramus. Lineage (NCBI taxonomy): Eukaryota > Metazoa > Arthropoda > Malacostraca > Amphipoda > Talitridae > Trinorchestia > Trinorchestia longiramus. Next base: position 261,713 of record VCRD01000032.1, on the reverse strand, counting down.
TAGGACAGATGTGTGTGAACCAACGAATAAACTGACCTTGTCAGGTACAATTATTTTGTTTACCTATGAGAAAATGATTAAAAACCGATGCATTTTTAAAAATACCTTTGCACCAAACTAAGGAGATGTATGAAGAAATGGAACTTATTCCAAACTATTTAGCCTATAATGTAGGAAGAAAACCGTTTTCAGGCACGTGTATGATGTTATTTTTCTTATACATGACTGCATTTTAAGTAAAACTCTAAATATCACTTTAGTGTGCTTTACCATCCGTACGTACATTGAGTCATATTTTTCTTAAACCTCTCACAAAAAATCCTCTTTCGATTTAATTGCACTTTGTTTGTATACATTTGATACAGAAGTGCCATGAGTAGAAATATAGGAGAAACCAAGAATTTAGCCTAAAACTGTCTTGATTTTAAGTCTAGAACTTAGAACTTGAAAGGCAAAAATCTCAGCATTCTATGACTTAGGTCATACTCAGTTATATCATCTCGTGCGGCTACGTCTGTTTTCCTTATACTCTTAGGCCTTTTTCTAGAGTAGTAATAATAAAATGAACGTTTTAAATCAATTTAAAAAAATTCACTATTAAGGCAATTTTTAAGCAAATCGTCTTACTGTAGAACTGCGTGGTTCAAAACCCTTGAGACCAACATTCTGGTGTGTGTGGTCACTCACTAGCATCAGCTCAGCGATCACGCAAGCCTTTACGAACAATGTGAGAATGATTCCTCTTGTACGAAAATCAAATTATTTTCATGATATATAAGTCGAAATGCTTTCATTGTTAAGCTTAAAATATTTGTTCTCTTTACGTATTTTTAAACGCTCATTTGACTTCTTAAGTTCATATTACCATTTCTCGTGATAGCCATAGGTCCAATAGCTCTCTCTGAAAGCTGTTGCTGCCCATACACAACAAGAGTGTATACGCTGCTCTCCCAACCAACCCTCAAACTCTCCTCTCTCGCTCCCCACCATTGCTCGACACACTCTCCCCACGATTGCGTTTTACGTGTACATTCTTCTTCTTCCCTACCTCTAAGACTACCCCCATGCAACCCAGGCTCTCAAAGCCGCCCGGCCCCATCTATACACTGGGGACATACTAATGGTCCAAGTTTACCTAAGTGCTACAGGAAGTAAACTTCCCAGCACAAATAAAGTTTCTTAAAGAAAAAAGAAATAACTTTCTCTCTGTAGATGCAATTGTTTGGCACCAGACGGGCGGCAGAATGGGAAGAAATGCAGAAAGCAAGACGAATTCCGGAGTTGGCAGATAGTATTTATTAACTGGCGTTCATTATAACGTCCATTGTAAGCAACACTCCTGGAAAAACCCACCTTCTTTCGAACAAGATCTGAAAGAAAATCAGCCGGAGCTAAAAGGAATGACCTGAAAATACTGGAACGAGAGAGGACGCACATGTGTTTGAAGTCAACTAATTTAAAAATATGAAAACAAACAAAAATGAAAGCGATGACGTTAAAAATAGATGTAAATAAATTTATAGTAAGAGAGCTGAATGAGCCACTATAAACACACAGTGTGAATTTTGTTTTGCCTTTGGAAAATTCATCGTATAAAATTGATTTTAAAGAGGTCAATTTCACTTTTCTGTTGACTGCACCCACAACTACGGTCAGGTGACGATAATAAGCCGGTCTTCTCTTTCCTTCTTTACGCACGAAGAAAAGTTCCCTCAGATCTATATTATGGTCCTAAAAATATGCTGGAATCTTGTTAAAAACCTGATGATTTTCCTACAATGTTCAGCTGCCACCTATGTTGCAGCAGAAAACAGAGTTTCTTGTCTCTAACTATTTTTAAACCTCAGAAATATTCAAAAGTCTTTGCTCTCATCTGAGATAGAAAAAACGTGTATGTATGTTATCAGCAGTATACATGTATATCTGACTGTAAGTGATTAAGGTGTACGCACGCGATTGAAATATCTATGTATAATTGAGGTGCATGTGCGTGATTGATGCCTTTACGCTGAACAGTATGAGACCAGGGTAGCAGCCCAAGAATAGACCAAATGGCTTGTTCCTGTTGCCATAGTCTACTTTATTCTGAATAGAATAACACGAATGATCGACCAAATGAGGACTTCATGCAGTACAAATAACTGCAAAGTCTCGTCTCTCACTCTAAGCGTAGTTCTCTTCATGTATGTATTCTCCCTGACGCAGCAACAAAAAGCAAAAAGGCAATCTTCGCTAGCAAATGTGCGCTAAACAAGTTGTAAGTTGTACAAATTCTTTCCGTTAGTCAAAGTGCTATTCGTTATCGCTCCTCAAGCTACGCCTGAGAAAGTAGCGCACGATGTGGCCACAATTCCAAGTTCCAATGTAAGAAATTTCAAAGCAAGACGAGCCTACTTTTCTGCTCGGCTGGTATTGCCTTGCCTTGAGTTTCGCTCAGGGGCATTTCTAAACTTTTTATAATTGATAAGCGAATTCGAAAATTGCTGAACAATTCAGGCGCCGCGAGTGCGGACTGGAGCGGAAGAAATTTCTTGCCTTTTAGCCTCGTAATTTGTCAGTCGGAGCTCACAGAGGCATGAAAGATGCGGCTGTTATCAAATTTTATGAGTCTACTTTCAAGGTTTACACGTGAACAAAATTCTTGTATTACATGTAATTTCAAAATTGAAGCTTCTAAGTGAAAATAATTATAAGCTGAGAAATATAGAAAATACCGAATCAAGACCAAAATGTATACACAGGCTGCAATACTGATTAACGTTGTAATTAGTTTTTTTGGTTAGTTAAAAACTTTTCATGCTTGCTGGAAGAGCGTTAAGTTTACTTAAAAATAAATTAGCATGAGATACGAATTGTTTTAAAGATAAAACTAGAACAGCGCCGCAAACTAGAACAGCGTCCGACATCTGGTCATTGTCATTAAACCAGGGACTCCTGTTCACCAAAATTATAATGTAAGAGGCTGAAATTAGCAACGCAATTTACTTTGCTTGTCACAAACTAATATTATAATGTGCTCAGAATAATGATTCTACAGCATTCTGAAACATATTTCAAAAATGTTCCACATGTATTCCTAATTTTTCGAAGATATTAGAAATTAATAGAGTAATTCGTTTGAGAATTTAGTAATAGATGTCACTGCATCATTGACGAGAGAAATCACCAGTAATACAGTAGGAGAAGCAAATATTTGTTCACCAAGAAATATTTATTTTATAATTTTTCTTTAAATCGAAAAAATTGTTATGTATTTAAAGAAAACGCTGAAAAAAGGGCATCAATACATATTGTTCAATTTTTAGGGGTGATAAAGAGTACGACATAAATTTTAAATTATAGGTCTTTTAAATTACTTTGATTTTCAAAATTGTTCCCATAGAATGTTCTAGATCGTTCCAATAATGAGATCAGTAATCATTTTCTACCGAAGAAATACAAACTAGACATTTTATATTGGAGTTTCGCACAGTAGAATTTTTATCATCTCAAAAGGTAAAAAATGAACATATTAGCAAAAGAACATATTTTAGCAGTAATGGATGGTTTAATGATCGCTGTAGCATATCAAGATATTTTGAAGACACATTTTTCTGTTTGGTTGAAAAACTTAAACTTTGTGAGATCTGAGTCTTCCAACAAGGTAATGACTCTAAGCATATACCAAAATCTTCAAAGAAATGGCTAGCTAAAAATAACATCAATATACTAGAATGGCTCGGACTTAAACCAATTTTCAATTAAGAACTACAAGAAGAAATTAGTTGCTGTTGAAATGAGTAATAGCTATGCTATGAATTATTAAATGATTGTTATGTATTATTTCTTGTTTTGTGTGAATACTTTTTCCCTCCAAGAATTTCAAAACATACTTTAATTCATGTACAACAGAGTTTTCACTGTTTTCTAGTTTTATTTCATCATTATGCATCTATATCCAACCATATGAATCGCAACTTTTTGGATTTGTTGGATGCATTTTGAATTGAAAATTTCTCAGTGTAAGAATATTTTATTCTCTCCGATTTATTACCGTATTATTGGTAAGAAAAAGAATGCAAATACCTAGAATAAAATTAAGTGAATTCCATGAGGGCTGTACGTACATGGAGCAGCAGGAGTAACTGTAACGTCTCACAGTCAGGTCTATGCTCACGTGACAGAGTTCAAGTCTCATTGATGCAAAACATATCATTAGAAGCAATATTTATGAACCAATTCATGTACATCTTAATGCAAATGGGATGTCAAATAGAATCTTGTGAAGTGTTGGAAGTGGCTTTAGAAGGTTGCTAATTCTGTAACTTAATCTTTTAATGTACTTGAGTGCAGACAAAGTTACTTCTACCGGCAGATGCAGAAGCTCAAGAATCACTCACATACAAGAAAATTTCTTATGAACAGCTCATTCAGATGAATATTATTGACTCCAAAAAAAATTGCAACTCTTAAGAAGCATTATAAAGAATACTGACCTACAGAGAGCGGCAGTAAGACAGTGCAGCACCACAGCAAGGCCCATAACTTCAGGTGGTTGGAGAGGCCTCCCCGAAGCCCTCCTGGCTTGAGGGGAGAGCAATTGGTGTGGCTCATCACAGGATGAAGGTAAAACCTTAGTTCCAAACGCAGGGTTTGATCAGCATTGGTTCGTCCAGCCGCAGCTCTCGAGGTACGGTAAGAACTCAGTCGTCTGCGTAGAGTCTGAACCACGGCGTGGTCGGAGCAGGCAGTACGATCTCAATGTACTGGATCCGAGGTTTTTTATCGCTGAAGTTTTTTATTACCCTATCATATTGGACTAGATTCGAAAATAAATCACTAGAGCACGAATTAGGAACAGTCCTCACCCATCATTAAAACATCACTGAATTTTTCCAATCTGTTTTCGAAAATGAGCTAACTTTCACTGGCTGGTCTGTACTCACTCGCTCAAAATTTGGAGCCTATATCTATGATAATAAATTTCTCTGAGTTTTTCTAAGTCTTTCGGAAATTTTTACATCTTCGTTCCAGAGATGTTAATAGTTCTTCTGTATGTCACTGACCGCACGCTTCAGTGTACGGCCTTCTCTTGCACTCCACGCCTAGGTTACATGATTCACCATGTGCAGCCACTCAAAAGTTACTCAATCAAATTACATAAATACTCAATTATGGGTACTCTGAAAACAAATATTCCTGCGATAGAGTCCTTTGTTAATTAATCGTCTACTGTTAACTTTCTAGAAGAGTTTTCGGGCCTTTTGTTTATGAGGCTGCATTGGCTAAAGTTTCGTTGGCTGCTTCTATACTCGATTAAAAGAGTCTCATATAAAACGAGACTAAAAATGAATCTACGGTATCAAATTCAAGAAATTATTTTGAAACTGCAACAAATTTCCTCAGAAACACGTCTCTTTGGTTTCTGTCAGTCCCTGCTATGATGAGAAGTTTTTGTTCAAAATTGTATCTAATATCAAAGAGTTAGAGCTAATGTTAGGAGTCAGTTTCCCTACAGAATTTGATTTTACATTTTACATCGAATAAACTGAGCTTTAGCCGATGTGATCTGAAAAAGAAATGATCATTAAGAATTAAAATTAATGTAGAATTAATAGTTCACACACACCAACGTTTCAAAATGTTTAATCATTGCATATATAAAGGACCAACTACGTACACTCGGCAATGGTAAATAAGTGGCATATCAGAAATCTCCATCAATTTTTTAGCTAACTGCAAAATTTCTAAATTACAACATGAAATACGTGAGGCGAGACTTGCACTATTTAATTTAGAAGTAGCGCCGGAAGTTTGAACTCTTCTCCTAAACTCACTACACAAACATTGATCATCCAAATTATGTCAACTAGAGGGTTATAATGGGGTGAAGTGATGTACTTCTTTAACTAAACAAAATATTTTAGTTGTCCGTATCAAATGACCTTAGGATTATCAGAGAGCTTCTTGCATCGTAACTCCTGACCTCTCTCCCCAATCCAAGGGCGTGTTTCCCAGGTCCAGTGGCGGTGTGCCCCGCAAAAGGCCGAGGCCCCACGGGGCCGGGTAAGTATGAAGCATGAGAGGCACCGGCCCATATGGAGACAAATGATCGTCCAAGTATGACAACCGAGGCTTCCGGTCACAAGAGGCACATTATTTTCTTCCTTTTGCTCTCTGTCAGAGTCATCACACGTGCGTGGAAAAAGTGACGAGTCTGGCCCCCCAACTGCAGAAGTTAGTGCAAAAGAAGCAAGTTCTTCGCTGGAAATCTTGGCTAGAAGCTTGATGCTAGTATTTGCTTTGCATTGTGTTAGATACGAAAATAGATTAACATTGTATGCTCTTTGGGAGAAGGAAAAGCTTCATTATTTATTATATTTATAAAAATGTGTGGGATTATGAAACGTGTGGGTCACCATCGGAAATCAAGGTTGAAAATGCATGTAAGCGTTCTGTCAAACAACTTCAAAATCATTTCCTAGACCCGAATATCTTTTTATTTTACTTTTGAGGGAAGTAAGACAAGCAACATCAAACATAAAAAGACACTGCTCAAAGTAAATCAAACTATATTACAAAAATTCTCGAATTAATAATATTTGTATTAAAAGTACACATAATGGTTTATTATTTTGCTTCGATGAGCAAAATATGAGTTTATCCAAACATAAAGTTAGTTTTGGATTAGGAAAATGAGAGATTAATTCCCAAATTTTAATGAAATTGAATCATGCAGCTTCCTATATATTACTTCATTGAATCCACTCATGAGCTTTTTAATCCTATTTGTGAAAACTTCTCTCGATTAAAGAGAAAAATATGTTTAATTCTAGTTTCAATTTTTCCATGGATTTTGAGAATTAACTCATTCAAATGATTATACTTGCTAGTAAACGAAGGATAGTCTGAAGGAGCAAGCTCAGGAGATCCTTCAACTGAAAGATGCGACAACATGATTTCCTTTGCTGCCTTTCAAAAAGTTATGAAAAAGGAAGTTATGTTGCCTCACCCTCTATTACTGCAAGATCTTACTGTAACTTATCATCATTACTACAGTAACTTATCATCATTACTACAGTAACTTATCATTATTAATACTGTAACTTAACATCATAATTAATTAGGCGTCCTGTTTGGTTTTTAGTTTCATAGCTGTAACCTCTCCTTCTCAATTTCATAAACTATTTTCTGCGCGTTATTTCATTCAGTTATTCTCCTCTAGAGACTGAGGGGATATATCGAATCGCTTCAGCTGCAAAAGTGTCATTTATGAACTCGTAAAACAATAAATGCCTCAATTACTCTTAAATACTTCGTTGTTTTAAGGGTAACAATTAGTGAAGTTAAATTACATGAACGTGCAAAATCAAACAGAATGAGTTGAAATTAGTTATTGAGTCAATATGACTACATAAATATCACAGCGAGTAAACATAGTTTCATAGATGTTACCGCTAGTTAAGAATGCTTTTGACGTTACCAATGGTTAAGAGTAAAAATGGCTTCACTAATTTTTCCACGAATCAATGTGACTTCATAAATGTGGCCATGACTTAATGTGGCCAAACCTCGATAAATACTGGCACGAGTCACTATTGCTACCAAAATTTTGCGCGGCTTATGACTTCATAAATCCTGTGAAAAGTCAATATCGGTACGTAAAATTGCCACAAGTCATTACATGACTGCAAAATTTAGGAAATAAAACTGGCAACATCGGACGGGTCTCATGCGCCCTACTAAAAACAAGGCCCTGATAAGACACCCAACCAATTCGGAAAGCAATTTTTCTATGCAAAGTTAAGGTTCTATTTATTTTATACACACAGGAAAACCTGACTGAAAAAAACAATATCAAGCATTGTAGAAAATAAGGGTCCCTTTCATCTCAATTGTTTTTATCGGTGGATGTCTGTTCGTAGCTATTAATTCTAAAATTCTGCAATGTTTCTTTGTGACTGTATCACTATATTAATACAATCTTAGTTTGAAATATGTCACGCATAGTAAAAAAATTTGAAGGCTCTTGAAAGGGTTTTTGAGTCCTTTGCTCTCGAAGAACTTTGACATGTCGTCGATACTTCTCATTAAGACGGCCTCTACACCACGGCCCTAGACCGAGTCACTTGACATCGCCATGGTGGCACAAGTTGACATAGTCATGGTGGCACAAGTTGACATAGTCATGGTGGCACAAGTTGACATAGTCATGGTGGCACAAGTATGCATCGCCATGGTGGCACAAGCTGACATCGTCATGGTGGCACAAGTTGACATCGTCATGGTGGCACAAGTTGACATCGCCATGGTGGCACAAGTTGACATAGTCATGGTGACACAGACTGGCATGACTATAGATGAAATGAGTTGACATGGCTATAGGTGGGTTGACATGGCTGAAGACAAGGTGGGTTGACAGCTCCTTGGCAATTGCCAAGCGTGTTGTCTCAGAATGAAGGGAGGCTCAGACGCAGCTTCCAGCACAGAAGATACTAGAATCATGTTTTGAACAAAATATTCTAATTTCTTCGTCTCATGTATGGTATGAAGAGTAGTCCCTGATGTGTTCCGCCCAATAATTATGTAATTAAGCATATTTGAGAGTTATGAATGTTAAAACTCTATAATCTTTCCGTGATTTTGATAGTGAAACGAATATGATCCTCAGATATAAAGATGTTGAAACAACACTAAAAAAACACTAAATGACAAAACTAAAAAGTTTGAAGGGAGTCACTTCAAGCCTTTATTCTGTTTGTTGTTCGCTATCGACCTGAAGATTTACATTGAAATAGTATGCCTATTTTGATCATCCTAAGCGTATGCACTTTTAAATTTCCATTATTTTTGTTATAAAGAGAATTTAATCAACTTCAAAAGATATAAATCGATTTCTTAAAATATATTTTAATAATCATACAAACAATTTTACTAATAATATACAATACCTGGTCAAAAATTTACCCTACACTGAAAAAATGTGCATGCGGATGAAAAGAGTTCTTTTTGTTTCCTCCACTAAAGTCTTGACAAAACGATCATGCTAGTTTTGATTCATTCAGTAAAGCGAACCACCAGAGGTAAAAATTCTTTGCTTGAAAGCAATGAAAAATGAATGAAATAATAAATCCCAACAAACGCAAATATGTATTTTCCGAAGTGAACATTGGAATTTGCACAGAACCAGTAAGTATGTCAGAACAGAAAAGTATGTCAGAAAACATGAAGAAGCTCGCACATTGGATTGTGCTAAGAGTAATTATTGTGTACGAAGATACAGGTGAAGTTCAGTCGTACAGTCTTCATGGTGGCAGGCGTAAACTCCTCTCTCATGACGACTGACTCTCTGATGCAACTGGTGAAGCTTGAGCGTGACGGGGCATTTCTGAGCTCACTAAATATTTCGGTCGAGGAAGGTCCCACTAAAGTTTTAGTTCACACCATGTGATGAGAACTGAAGTAATAATCCTCAGAAGCGTAATTGCTAGATAGACACTGTCAGCTGAGCAACTCAATTACCAAAATTATCGTAGAGTCCCATGCAGGAATTCGCTGTATTGTCGATTTTTGTTTCTGAATAATGTGAATTTTTTTAAACGTCCTTTTTTAAATCAAAAACTTTGTCTTTTAAGAAATCAATAGTTTTTCATTGTCATCGTTTGATTTCATAAAATAATATCAATCGAGGTTTCATTTCGACCTTTTTTGGGAACGTGTTTCTTAGGCTTTCGAAATTTGATGAAAAATCTTTAATAATTTTTGCGTGAAGGTACTGGAAATAATGTTGTGTTGTATTCTACAAAATTTGTTAATATTCACCACCTTGACTTACATGAAACATCATAAAGCACCAGTATTTTACGTCAATGAATTAGTACGTAATTTGTTCAGAACCGTTAGTGGAAAAGGCACGCATTCACATCACAGCCAGCGTTGTCTGCACTCTGTATTCGCTGCTTTAGTTGAGCAGCGAATCTCTCCTACCACTCCCGTCACACACATGGGCAAATATGTAGAACGCCTTCACCTGACCTTCTAAAATCCCCTAAATTTTTTTATTTTATAATAAAATTACTGTGTTGTCACGATTTTTAGTCATACATATGTATCTACTAGTAGAACCACAAGTAAAAAAATTCACGTGTTTTTTACTGAATTTTTTTCGTTTGATTTACCAGTTGACGCTGGCTTTGCGAGAGAGTTTCCACATTGAAGTATGTGCCTTTGGTATCCACAATACAATGTTTACAATACATGTATACCCTACCGAATTTCCTCCTATCTAAATCCTTAAGAGCGTCACAGAAACACGGACCAAGCAAGCATGCAAGCAACAAACTGTGTATTATTATATAAGGGAATTCTGATGAACTTGTTTTAGCACCCCGTCTCTAATAAGATTTTGTTATCTAGCAGTATCTTAAATACCGTAAAATGCTGATCGTGATTGCAAGTGGCCGACTGATTGTTTCTCGAGAACAGTGAAGGACAGAGAGACAAAATTGCAAAATGTAGTAAGCCCAAAAACTTCCCAAACAGCTCAGGCTTTAGACATTTTTATGGAAGTTTTCACTTAAGACTGGCAGCTTGTTTGCAGCTGGATTCTTTACTTTGATGGCAGGCCTAAAACTGAGTATTTCTGTATACATTGGACAGACGTATGACCTCACTGTCGTTGGCACTGCTTTGACCGTACTGGCTGGCTCTGCTGCTGTTGACATCATCCTGAGCGGCGTTCTGGTAGTAGGTGTACTGAAGAAGAATCCCTTGTTAATGGAGGTGTAAGCATGGATGCAAGGAAGTAGTAATATATCGGGTAGCTTGTTGCTAGGTATTGGCTTATTTACTTAGTTCAAAGACGTCGGAATGTTCACTTCACTTGTGCTAGCTGCAGCAGCGTGTCCGTACTTGGCCCTTGTGGTGGCAGCTCATCGGGAAAAAATTAATAAAAAAACCTCAGGGAGCAAAGAAGATGAAGAGAATCCAAGAAATTCCAAGAAGAATAAGAATAAGAAGAAGAAGAAGAAAAAGAAAAAGAAGAAAGATAAGAAAAACGACCAAGATGGTACACGCAAAAATAAAAGTAAAGCAAGAAAATATTCAACAGAGAATGATGGGTATGAAGATTCCGATGGTGATTCCGAACAGCTCGTAAACTAAAAGAAAAACAAAAAGGAAAAGAAACAAGATGAGTTTCCATCAGATTCTGGTGACTGACTGCACCATAAAGAACACAGACTAAGGAACGTTTCTTATGAGAAAAGTCCATGCTGTTCATTGTAGAAGTCTAACAGTGGAGTCCATAATAATATTGTTTTCAAATTTCAAAGCTGTTCATTAAATAAGGCAAAAAAATCTTGGATTTTGTTGATCTTCAAGTCACCGATACAGAATTATTCATTTACCGCAGCAGTGTTATAGGCCTTTATGTTTGTGTATGATGCTTCGTCTAGCTGCTAGGCAACTGTGTCTCTCCCTAGTCAGTCATGCCTTCAACATTTCTGGTTGAAGCGAAAGTAATATTCAAGTCTAGTGTTTATATTAGGGATGAAAAAACCTACGACTAAACAATATTCAGTGAATATCATGCCTCGTGCTTTCGAAGAAATCATTTCATACGTCAAAAAGCTCGTAAATGCTACGACTCTAAAATTATTTCTATTAGCAGATATATTCCAAGAAATTATGGTTGATCGAGCTGGGTAACCAGGTGTATCGCTGTCTTAATACAGGTGCAAGATGAAACCCTTTCTGTTCACTGAAGATGGTTTGATTGCTCTAGATATTAGAAAAAATAGTTTGAATCTTTCATTATTATTCGTAAGGGACATTTTCTTAATTTTTTGTGTTGCCTTCAACATGTTATTCTTTGAATGAAAACATCCTCTCGATTACTGAGCAAGTTTACTTCCTAGAGTAATGAAGGATACTAGACTAATGAAGGATACTAGACTAATGAAGGATACTAGACTAATGAAAGATGCTAGACTAATGAAGGATATGCTTCACATATGTAACAACAACGTGTATAAAATTATTTTTGACAAGGTGGAATAGCGCTAGATGTGTATAAATTCATACAAATTTTAAAATATTTGCAAGGCGTTTGTGTCAACGGTAATGTATTGATCAGATTTGCGTCATACCACAGTCATGCTCGTCAGATACTGCAGTTTAGAATACCACAGCCATGTCTTCTGCATGCAGCAATAGAAGTTGTCTCCTGTCTCTCAGCACCACTCAAAACAATCAACTCCACTAAAACCACTCAACACCACTCAACGCCACTCAATGTCAATCAGCGACACTTAGCCTCAATAAATTCAACACCAGTCTGGACTGACATTCTGAATAACAGATACAAGTGCCTTAGTGTGGCTGATCTAGTCTTCTTTATTGAGTCATGGGAAAAACTATATTGAATATTAAGTTTCTACCAGCACTCACCACATGAAGACAGATTTGTGGGCTGAACTCTGCACTGAAATGCTTTTTCGTTAAAGGTGTGTGCGCTTTTAGATACGTTCAGGAAGTTTTGTTACACGAGGCAACTTATTAGTTACGCCTGCTTCATCATAAGCAACTGGGAAAAATTAAAAATCAATTACGTCAAAACCTAACACAACCTTAAGACGAAGCATCTTGCTGACACAGCGCAGCGGTTAGCACTCTGTCACAGTCCATGGCCTCACACTAGCATCATGATCCCAATTCTTCGGACCAGCTGCGCATGTGTAGTGTCAGTTTCCACACGGGTAGAAGTGAAGTCTAAAACTACAAACCTGTGGTGCAAGTTTGGTTGATTTCAAGTTGTAATCAAATTGAAAACAATTATTAAAGTATATGTACTTATTTTTTCAGTAATATAAAATAACAACTTACTAGAATTCTGTTGCTAAAATAAGTGTACTTAACAATTAACTTTCAATTCAAAAAATGTCAAATCCTGCATAGAAAATTCAGAAGCATTTACTTGTGCGTTAACGATGGTACTTTCAGCTTCCTAATTCTACGTACTTGAAAATACACGTAATAAATACAGATGGGGTAAAAAATAAGAGGTATGGAAAATATTACTCTTTGAGTAAGTGCATACAAACTTTTTAGTGAAGGCTTTTTAAATAAATATACAACTCATAAATAAATATACATAAATATAAATAAATATACATAAATATATACTCATGAGCTAGAAATATGTGTATGAATACTGATCAGATTCGCCAACTCTGAGAGATTACGAGAAGAAATCTCTTCCATGGACTAGTACGTTCTGGTGGCAGTAATCTCAAATTTCTAAAAATTGATTAACCTCTGTATTGAGTAGCAAAGCTGTCATTCTGAGACTTGTCATAAAAGAAATAAAATTTGAGAATACGTACTTCCACATGGTTTTTGTTTCCCCTATCTTCGTTGATTATTTTTTGAGTTATAAGTATTTACCTTCAACAAATTTTTATGTGTCACCCTGAATTCTAACTGATGTGGTAAGCTGTGGCACCAGCACATCTATGTTTTGCCATCATCAAAATACTAATGTTTCTTGTTAACGTTTGCTCATCCATGTTTTGCCACAACAATCATCAAATATCCTGTTGACCTAAACTTGGTGGAAACTTGAAGGTCTCACGTTGTCAAAAAGACCTGAACTTAGTATGAGTTTGCAAGCTCACAGTGTCCTGAATTGATATAAAAATTGGAAATTTCGCTGTCATGTAACTCAATTTGATAAACAAAACAGTTCAGCTCCAGGAAATCATCATCAGCTCCAGCATCATTACTCTGGGTAATAATATTGCATGCATTCCAAAAGCAAACCAGAGACGTTCAGAAATCATCAGCTTATAAACAAATCGTTACAAACACTGTTTTAAGTAATGAAAATTTCACATCACAAAACTATCCTGCAAACAACTAAGGAGGAGATTGTAATTGCAAGCGACAAGACTTAACGCAACTGCTCATGCGCTATCAAAAGAGAAAATTCATTTAAAAATTACCAATAAAGTCATATTCTCATAATACATGGGAGCTCATAATAAAGAAACACATTCTGTTTTGGCCAAGTGACTCTAAATAAGATACTCTCTGAACATCCAGCAACCTTCAGCCACGGGCCTACATCCATAATTGAGCAGGGGATGTTTACGCCAGAAGTGTAGGCTGCCTGCAGGCCGTCCGGCTCACAGGCTGTCCAGGCTGTCAGCCGTCCGGTCTGTAGGCTGTTCGGCCTGCAAACTGTCTGGCCTGTAAGCTGTCTGGCCTGCAAACTGTCTGGCCTGCAAACTGTCTGGCCTGTAAGCTGTCTGGCCTGTAAGCTGTCTGGCCTGTGAGCTGTCTGGCCTGCAAACTGTCTGGCCTGCAAACTGTTTAGC
>VCRD01000032.1:208614-246912 GCA_006783055.1 Trinorchestia longiramus | reverse complement strand
GTAAAATTGAATGAGCTGCCAGTCGCTGAAAGAAAGCTCGGAACATTGTTAGTATAAATATTTTTGACATTATTTGTATTAGTATCATTTTGTATTGTTTTTACATTACTTTTGCATATTATTGTTATTACTCACTCAAATATTAACGCTTATTATTAATAATATTTTTATTCTAATTAATGTCTTAATCATTTTTTAGTATTATTATAATAATCAGTGGCACCCTAATTTAATTTCCCTCTTTACGCAGTTGAAGGTAATTACTGCGCCAAAAGTTTGGGTCTAAGAATGTCCACGTAATCACTTCATTCGGCTGCTATTGGATGTTTTAAACACCTCAAAAACGTTACGTTGCAGTTTCTTATGCAACATAGAGATTATTGTTGTATAGGCCAAATCCAGGTATGATAATATTAGAAGCCATTTGATAATTTGATAGTTATGATGATGAAGTTGATATAACAATATGCTAAACTTCATATTAAAAAGTATATTTTTAAGTACCCCATAATTGATTCGGGTAGAAAAATCAAAGCAACAATTTGAATCATAATCATTTTGTATGAATGTCAGAGAAGAGTGAAAAGCTAGTTTTTAGTGACCATTATTTCTAGCAAAATTCGATGTCCGCGTAAACCAATCGCAAGTGTCAGTGGGGTGGCTTCATCACATGCAACACACACAAACACCATAAGTTGACTTCTGCACCTAGACAAATCCTCACACAAAAAGATGCATTGTGAGTTTAAGCAACAACATTAGTTCCACAATAAGCATAAGATCACAGTTTTAAATGAAAATTCTAATTTTTTTACTGGAGGAGGGTAATTTGCACTAAGCAACAGGCTTATCAGGAAAGACACTGAAAACACACTGACTAGCTCTGGCTTAAAATTGTTAGAATAGATTATTCAATTCATTTTTTCAACCCGCGTAATTTAAGAGATAATAAGGAACCTTAAGAAGATGCTAGCTTAGACGAAAGAGAGAAGTCAAAATAGACTTGATCATCATTGGCTGATCAAGAGGAATTGAATAGTTGAAGGAGTATCCATTCTTCCGGATGCCATGAAGAAGAATATTAAAGTTCAGTTTCCAGGAGGCACTCGTGTGAATCAAAGTGAAAAACATCTCTAGCTTGTTGACGAGCCCTGAAAATACTGTTCGATGAAGTCTGGGAGGATTAGGCAAAAATAATAATTTTCTTAAAAAAAAGTTGGCAAAGGCCTCATCGTTCTCTCATGGGTGAGTTTATTTGAAACACGTGTTGTATGATAGACAAAGAATTGAGGTAAATGTGTCATATGAAAACTATAAATAATTGTTGGTAAATCCATACATAATAATTTCGGGGAAAAATAGAGGAATTTAGCACAAATATAGTTGAGCTGAGAAGATGCAACGACAGAGCTAGAGGGTGGTTTCAGTTTACTTGTTCAGTCACCTCATGTGAAGCGGAAAAAGATTTAATGCGCCATCTGGACTTCCTAATGAGGGGAAGAATGTGCATTGTGTGGACAAAATTACTCAGTTTGACCACAAGACAAGCGTTCAAACAACGTAGAGCTCAAGTAAACCAGCAAAGTATATACACTGCACATGTAGGTTGATTTAATTTGAAAAAAGGGTTTAGATGATATTTTCAAACCAGATTATATGAGGAAGAAATGGGCGAAGCATAAATTGAGGGTTTGTCACAATGTAACGTATCCGTGTGCATGTAGGCGTATAGTTGGGTGTAGTTTGAGAAAACTAGTACAGAAGTGATAAAAATTTATCTCCCTGCGTCTTGACTTCAGATTTCCTATCGAATTCAAACCAAATGTAGCGAATATAAGCAAAATTCTACAAATGTATGTCATTCATTACGAGTGAGAGTAAGTCAGTGAGAGTTTCATCCGTTAGACTCCAACTCTTCCCAGCGCAGCCGACGTTCAGGTCGCAAATTCTAAAGTAAGTTTATGTCACCTTCTGACAGCGCTTCCAAAAAGTAGAACATGCAAAAATTAAATTTCACAAAGCAAAGTAATTTCCATGAGAACATACCAACTCGGTCTGATCAGTTACAGATTCATCTTACCTTGTTAAATACGCAGACACAATTACTTCGCTTACAAACGTCTTTCATTTATGCTCTCATGGTGCGGCCTGTAACGGGCTCAGGGAAACATGAGTATACCGAACTGAGCAAAAACAAGGTTAGCCTTTTGTAGTTTTAGTTTCAAATCTTTTCGCGGAGATGCGAAGAGACGTCGCTTGTCACTCCAAAAGATCAAAGATGAGCGGCGGCATTGAGCTCGCGCACACTCGGACCTGACTAAAGCGCGTAAACAACAAAGCTGACGGACTCGTTAGGGACCCGTTCAAAGGATCACTGCGCTTTTTACCAACTTCTAAAGCTTTCTTTAGTTTATCAAGCTAAAGCTATTCACTGAAATGAAAGTGAGGCAACGCTACAATATGTATTCGAAGGGAACGGAAGGAAGGTCTCGACGCGGGATTTTAAGAGACCTCGTGTTTAACTTGAATGCCTCCCATGCATCACTTTGCTGAGGAATAAATACGAAATTCCATGATGGTTCGTTAGACTTCATGACTTCAACACAGCATTCGGATCTAATGCAATGCTTTCTACACTCCACATTTCATCATATGAACTAGATAATGTACTAGTAGACGAGCCAACCTTGTGAATCTCATCTCATCTTGAAACTTTTTGTCCCTCAAATTAATAACTTTAGTCGATTATTAGTATGTTACTAATAATTATAACTGAGGTTTTCGACTTTGTGGCCTATACTTCGAATTATTTTCTGACATTCATAAGTTTTTGACTGAAAAACACGATAACATCCAGATCAATTTCTCCGTCCATGGAGTCTCTTCATAATGTAACCAATTTATTACAGAGAAAATTTGTGAGATATCTTAACTATATTTATTTTATTGAACGAAGTCGTAATCAAAGTTTTTAAATGCATTCCATTTGTGTGTTTCGAGCTTCCTGTTTATGAAATAAAGTAAAGGGAAACTCAACTTATCCGATCAAATATATGACACCACTATGTAGATGACGTTCAACCAATGATCATTTTCTATCAAGATGGCGAACCACCTCATTAGGAACTTCATGTTTGTGGGTTCCTCAATCAAACATTTCCAGACCGGTGGATTGGAAGGAATGGGCCAATTCCTTGGCCACGTCGTTCACAAGATATCATTCCCCTGCACTCCTTTCTATGCAGTTATGTTAAATATATCGTTTATAAAATAAAGATACTGGACACTATTGACCTAGAGCAAAGGATTACTGCTGCATAGTCCCCATTGATGATACCATGCTACTGGTAAGAAATCAAGTACCGTCTTTATGGGCTTCGCAGAACTGATGTTCCCCATATAGAGATGTATTAAAAAAGTAAATAACTCAACATCTAATGCTCATTTTGCAAAAATTTTTACATATGTATCTTTTTATTTGTTTTGTAATAAATTTATTGAATTGTAGATAGACTCTATGACTAGGAGTAGGCATACGAACCATAGATGTGATATTCTTCTTCTATTAAAAATATTCCAAAATGTGACCGGTTTTCACAAATGGTATGAGTCCTACTTTACATAAGTCGGTTGTGAACTTAGTCTTCGCTAAGAAATGCAAAAAATAACATCTTCTGGATGACGAAGGCGTTTTACAAAATACCCTGCACTGCTTTTTGCAAACATGATCCATGATAAACTCCAGGAAAGCAGCATGTGCTGTGTTTCTGTACCTATCACAAGACACCATCCGATGGATGACGGCTTAACACAACTAGATTCATCTTCATGTATGTCAGATCCAGTGGTAGAATTCTAGTCCAATTTATCAGAAAATTGATTCAGTGGTAGGCACCTGGTATACGTACACAATAAAAATATTGCACTAGTAAATTATTATATAAGATTGACCAAATTTGTTTTGCTGCATTTTCGTTTGATTTTTTCTTAACAGTAAATGATTTTGCTTTAAGCGCTTCATAACTGCGTGAATTCTAAGTTAGATAAATAACGTTTGGTGTTTTGCTATGAATCTTTAAAATTAACACTACTGCCAGGTACAGTCTGCTGAAAAGCAAACTGTCTTTCATAATCACACCTTGTGTTAGTATTTCGGTAATTACAGTAGGTTAGTTCAAAGAATACCCTCCTGATTCATGCTGAAATTGTGTGTACAACAACTCTTTTGTAAGATGCTGGAGTGAGATTTGTGAGTCCTGCAAGTTGCTTGTCCTCAAGTTTGGAGACGTTGACCAATGGCTCGAAAAGTTTGGACAGTCGAAGACAGAAGCTCCGTTGCACCTGCTGCTCATATGGGGCTGACTTCTCGACAGTGCTAGATGAAGGCTGGGCGAGTGAGACTGCACACCCCACACACTTTAGACAGGACCTGACGGTTGCGCTCTCGAATTATTTCCTGCTTGCAAGGAATTCTACAAAAAGTGTTTCTGTTCAATCAGCTTCAGTGTTTTAAGTTCTGTAATCTTAATATCTTTTCAAATAGTGCTTTGAAAATTAAGTATCAAAGATCAGTAATTATTTGCAGATCTTTGAATGGTAGTGCTATCTTTAGATCTGGCATGAAATCTTCGATGACGAACCGAATTTTTTCTGCCTGCATCTAGTTTGACTCAAGTTTTAATTAATACCGTCATCAGCTAGTTGAGTAAAAGTTATGATGAAATGTACAACTTTAACAACTTATTTTTTACTTTACGTTCTTATTTATGATAACTTCTTGCCAAAACTTGTGTAAAATCTAAAGCAGACAGACTCATGTTATCAAAGTTATTGAACTCGTGTCGGAGACAGGTGGTTTATGTTGGTCGAAAACGGTTGATGAGAGAGGAAAAAGCGTCTAAAATTATTATTATTGCATTATTCTTATAACGATATACTTAAAAAACACAAGAAACAAAGAAAAGAAATTAATATCCTAAAAATATTTGTTTTCAGTTAAATTTACTCAATTTTTGACGATTATGTTTGAAACTTTCGAGCAAGGCTTGCAAGACTGCGTATTTTATTCGTTAATTCTTGCTTTCACGCCTTTGATTATCTGTTCACTGTTTTCAGTTTCGTTTCTCATCTTCCTGTTTTTTACAGCGAGTAGTCTGAAAAATCTTTTTATTATTTTGATAGAAACGACCGTGTTATTCGTTATTTGATAGGATCTGAATGGTAGTAGTGTAAGCGCTAGTTTTAGTGTTTTTATGATAGCTCCTGCATTATTAGCATACTCCCATTGCTAAGGCATTTGTCTCGTAAGCATTCTCCTTGCTTCTATATATTTAGAACTGTATTGTTCATTGAAAAAATGTTTTTTTTTAATTACTAACAAATGTACTTCCACTACCTTAGGACTTTAATTATAAATGATTCGAAAATGCAATGTTAATGCATATGTCATGATCAACTTCATTACAACAAACGATTTTTTTTAGCACACGCAGAAACTTCATTGTCTCCATAACACTAAAATCCGTAGCGTTTTCCAGACTGTGCACCAGCAGCTGCCGACCAGAGAGAATACTTAGTATTAAAATATTAACTTTTGTAACGATTTATAATATTCATAGATGATTGGTATCATTTTTTACGCTTTGAAATTAATTCAAAAACATGTAATCTATGTCTTTATTCAAATTTATGACAATATTTTTAGCTAATATAAACTTTTGCCTTTTTCTAGGTGTCCGAACCATGTTTTGGATGCAGCTTCGTCTTAAGCCGAAATACTAAGCAATCAATGCAAACAAGTCAAATCTTCATCGAAAAATACAAAGGGTGTTTTTTCAACATGCATTGAGCTATAAAAAAGGTTAAATATGAGAGCTCATAGCTTTTACGCTTCAGAAAATTCTACAGAAGTTAATGATGCCGTCAAACCCACCATGTAATGTTAAGTGGTGAATATAGAAAGGAGAACGAGCCAATGTGTTCTTATGGACTTGGGGAAATGGTTAATTATGTTAGTTAATTTACTGAACACAATCAGATTGTTAACACGACAGCACTTCACGAGACTTGCAGATTGACAGGTTACTAATGCATTCACAGTTCATCCTTCTTGCATCTCTAACTCATGCTTGAAGTTCAGCATCATACATGACAATTTATCCACACCGCAATCAATGGGCTTTTTGTTCCTTCTTCGACCATCATACTGATTGAAGTAAACGAGTCATATTTCTGAAACACAGCAGATGAACATAGATGGTAGTTCGCTGCCTTAATGTAGTAAATTTTTCATAAAACAAATGATCATGTTTTTCTAAGAAACTTATTGTATCAAACTTCTAGAATACCCATATATTGAAGAAATGCACAAGATGGTGTAAAGATACTGCAAAAACAAATAATTCAGGATGTAAATAGTAACAATCATGTATCATTGATTTCTATCCAACTTTAATGAAAGATTTGTAAAAGAATTTATATGGTAACTTTACTTTACTAAAAGCATTTCATTGGCATACAATTTTACGAAGTTTTCATGGGAACAATTTGCGACGGAAAAACTACAAGGCTGGTGCCACCGTGGGCAGGCAGCTGCTGGCGTTTGCAATAATAACATGACAAAATAAAGCATAAAATAATCCTGTAAGTAGTTGGCCGGGTGGGCAGCTAAACAACATGGGCCCATTTAGGACCGTCCCCTCAGAAGCCATTATAACTTCGTTCTCTGATGTGCATGAGGGGATCACTGCTTGAGACCCTATCGCTGCTACTGACATTTTACGTTTTTCATTACATATTCTTGCGCAGCACTTCTGCTGCATGCAGCCTTCAGGCGCTTGCCTGGTCCATATTAGTTACGTCGCTAGTTCCACTGCGTCTCATCAGTTCTATTCAACTTTTGAATACAGTCTTGTTCTCTTCAAGTACAGTAATAATGTCTCAGTTTTGTGTGCTCTCAGTTCCTCGTTCCTGCACTATCTTTCTGAATTTGAATACAACTGACATATTTTCTTATAAGGTTAACGTGCAGTTTAGTTCAGAAACATTACTTCAATTTAGAATAGAATAGAATGAGGCTATAGGAACGAACCTTCTGGCCCATTCTTGGGTCGGATAATTACTTCGATAATTATTCGGTTGTTTTACCCAAGTCCCATGCCGTATTTCTAGCCGCGTCAACCATGTCGGCAGCGGGATTCGAACCCGGGTCTTTCCGCTAGCAAGCAGACTCGCTCACCAGTCGACCAAGCTGGTGATAGTCGACCAAGCTGGTGATTGTTGTTGGTGAATGTTGGTGAATTTTCTTCGTATATGTATTTTATGCGCAGAAATTACTTATGATATTACACAGGAAAGCCTGACCATTCTCTGGTCAGCCTTGGAAACAACGCCCATTCCCGAATTTGGATTTGTAGTTAGTGCTGGATAAGTATTTATAATATTCTGCGATGTGCTTATAGTTAGTTCTGAATTAATTAGTGTGTAGGGAGGGTTGGTAGCAAGTAAATAAGTTCGGAGTAAATCAGTTTCCGTGCTGGGGAAAAATTACATGCTCAGCCAGAATTTAGTTGGAAATTTGTTGAACAAATTGTTATGTACAAAACATTGTAGTAAAATATCAGTTAGCGTGATTGTAAAAATGAATTTTTCTTTTCTTTCAAAATTAACGTTTGCCTCTGAAATTCCGCTTAAAACTGCACATAACCTCACAATTCATACACTGACACAATTCAAATTTAAATAAGGAGAAATATCATTAATAGTTGTTTGTTGTCAACATTTTTCTGTCATTACCAAACTATATTCATTTCTCAATACAAAAATCCGCCCGAGGGTAAGTGGGCCTTGACTATCCTGTTCCCTTATTACTAGTCAGCTTTACTGATTACCCAATAGCCTGAATTATTTTTTACTGGATAGTAGCAGTGTGATGGCGTACTAAGAATGAATCGTCAATTAGTGTTCACGTAGAAATAACAAAGTTAGTTGTGACTGCGCTCTGTGACCAGGTTTTACAGACGCATATTTCAGCCCGTAAGATCGCAATGGCTTCCAGGATGCAATAATTCGAAGTCAGCCGCGGTACATTAAAAAAGTTATGATCTATTTTTGTTGGTCATTTAGAGTATGTGTAGATAATAATTCCACATTTACCAGTCACATGACAAAATTGAGGCAATGTTCAGTTATGTGTTTTTTTCATTTGTCAACGCAAGGACGACGTTAATGTTAATTCCAGTCCAGAAGAAGCCCACCACCAGGATGCTTCATTTTAAGTTCCTCCGCAAATGTATTCGGTGGCTCACAGTATTCTGACGGCGTACAAAAATCAACTAAAAACCTCGGGTCGTAAATCCTCGGACCAACTGGAAAAAAATTACACAAAAACTAGCAGCGGTTTACGGTCTGAAGATGAACCCCTGGATAGCAAAGATTGTGTTTTCTTTCCCATTCTTTCGAATGGAATAAATACATCCAAGATTTCAAAAGAGGTTTTTAGAGGCATTTTCAAAGACGAACTTTTTACAACGGTCCGAGGCTCAAGTTTAGGGCTGAGAAATAACTTTGTAGCAATGCCAGGAGCTCCAATGCGGCTCGGGGACTTGTAGTCGCTCTCATTACTGCTGATTCTGCTGCAATTGTCCGTAAATTTAACAGTCGATACTTCTGAAGCGTCGAGCAATGAGTACTGACTATATCATTTATTGATCCTTTTTCTTTAATTCTAATGCGCCCTACTGGTTTTATCAGTGCATGTAAATCCTATATTCTTTATTGGACGTTGAACTTATATTATATACAGTGATTAAAAAGTATTTACAAAATAATACAGAGCATCTCGTGTAGCCTGAAATATTAATTTCATTATGAGCATCTATTTTTTCCAGGAGTGCAACTTGAATTACTTCATTTAGTTTGAGTTACTTGCCTTCATGCGTTTACCTCAATTTACATCTCTTTCAAACTGCTAAAACGTAGTTCTTGCAGAGTGTAATAATAATATAAAAAGAAAGAAGGTTTTAATATGAATATTATTCTGAAGAAAGTAAGTTGAAATAAATATTTACAATTTTTAGATTTATTTACAGTCTCGATTCTTCTGATAAGTAACAAGAGTTGGTACGTTGTTTATAATTAATTAGAGTATTTAATAAAACACTGAAATTTGTTTCATGATATTTCTTTATGCGCATTCAATTCACATGCCCTCATTCAAATCAGCAGAACTAAAATTCATTTGAATTGAACTTGTGTTGCTTATTTTATCATCTGGCATGTTGCTCATATTTTTCTTTTAAGTATTTTAATAAAAAACTGTCACCATTAAGATATGACCTTGTGCTGAATGATAGGAATTTTATACAGAAATTGAGCAAAATATTCCATTCTACATAGCTGTGATGTACATCATCTCTGAAGAAATATCGGAGAGAAGTTGGAACGTGCAATAGTGTTTTGTTACTTAGTATACTAATTTTTAGTAGTTTAAATATTAGTAGTCAAAACATTAGCTTCAGCACAAGTAAATGATATCAGTTTAGTTTATTAGGCTGAAGAAATATGCATTCAAACTGTTCGATATTTTGAGTTTTACTAAAACTTTTGTTACGATGGAGCATTGACGTCATTGAGTTTGCTACTCGTATTAAAACTTCGAACAGTGGCTAGCATGGTTGCTAAAATGAAAAAGACACTGACAAAGAAAATAACTGTTTAATCTATCCAACAGTCTGCTGCACATTTCCAAGCCTGAGGTAAAGGTTTGCTTTCCAGTAATTGAACGCCACTAATCCTCGTGCTCCACAGCCGCCTTCTGTAGCCACGCCTTCACAAGAGCACCGCCACTACGTAATAATAATCTTTCCTTTATTTCGCTCGAGTTTATTTGCGTAATCTGAACAAAACCTGATCGGAGCTGCAGCCATGCTGAGGCTAAAAGTCATGCGTTTTTCAGCAGGGAACATTTTTGAGGCAGTGTTTTTCCACTGACGAGCGAGCGTTGGCTAATCCAAAGTGCTGTACTAACTCCGAATTTTATTAAAATATCTTCTCGACCATCTCTATTCAAATACTAGTAAAATCTATGTGGTAAATAAATATTAAATGATAAAATGAAAGCTGCTATGAATGTTCAGACAAAATTCTCATCAGAAAGCGAGTGGGAATGTGCACGACCTTTTGTGTACTCAGCTCACTACGATAGAGTGTAATTCCTGAATTTTAATTCCTTGCATGTAATTCCAAGTACATAATTCCTAGCTTAAATGGCTCTGGATATGAGATGGTAATCTCTGAGGTAAATTAACAGGAAGTTATTTCGCCCGGACATCAAAAATGACGCCCGTTTTTGGCAGTTGCCTGTCTTCTGCCCTCAATGCCTCCTGTCTCATTGCGATGCAAAAGAGGGTAATGTTCCGAGACACGATTTCGAGGGTCCGTTCGTCCTTTCATATTTTGCTAGTGTGTTCGCGATGTAAACGCTAGGATGCATTTAGAACTATTAGGAGAGCTCGACTTAATATAATGATGCGTGTTATAAGAATTATGTTGATCCTCTGATGTATTATGCAGATCTGAACATTTACTGATTAAATCATTTAAGTTGCACCTTTTGTTTACGACACGTTGATATTTGAATTGCTTGCAATTACTCCGTTTTAAAATTTAAGCGAGGAAAAACCCGGTTTTATTTGGACAACTGATGATTTATTTCAGCAACGAGCTTTACGTGTACCTCAACTTTGAACTGTTTTCTTACATCTAACCTAAATGATTCAATGAATATCATTATTTTCCACAGAAGTATGTACATTAATTAACGTGCAGGAACTCTAACTCTGACACGCAGCTACGCCATGCAAGCCTCGGACATGAAGGCAGCAAAAATGAAAGTTTCGAAACTAACGGTCCAGACTGCAGTCTTCTCCTGTGTGCAAGTATGACGAAGTCAGTTTCCTTTTTTCTCTACTTCCGATCTTGACACGCAATCAATTCAGTCATTGTCATCGCACGTTATGGTCGGGTCACATTTGTACTCGTATTATCGTTGCACGCTGGAGGTAGTCGGCGCATGACTGCTCTGGATGTATTCTTGACGTTTACCTCATGGTAAAGCTTGCAGTTCTTGGGTTCCTATGCTCCAAATTAGCCAAAGACCGTTCCCTGGCGATCAAAATGATAGCTTGTTTGATACGAGATTTTATTTCCGACATATCCTAACACTTAGGCACGATCATGAAAATTTAAGCGATTATCAGGTAGCTGCCAGAGACGGAGGTGTACACTGCATTCAAGTGTACAGGGTGGCGCTATAGAGTCACCACCATTTTGAACATTTAATACATGACAATTTATACAGCTATAAAAATTGATTACATGTGAAATGAAACAGAAAATGTTCAAGTTTTATGATTTATATATGATATTCTTTAAATGTGCCTCATTATTATTTAAACACGAGCGTTTTCTACGTTGAGTATTTTCTATGATTTTCTCCAAAATATCTGAAGTTATTCTATTGATTTCTTCGATGCTGTTATTTTTTAACTCATGAGAGTATAAGGCATATTGATATAACCCTTTCCTTTAAGGTATCCGTATAGGAAGAAATCTGGATGGATTAAATCAGGAGACCGTGGTGACCATGGAACGTCACCAAAACGGGATATTAAACGACCAGGAAAGGCAGCTCTTAGTATTACCATGGTTTCTCTTGCTGCATGAAGTTTTGCCCCATCTTGTTGAAACCACAAATTCTGCACTTTCAAATCTTCCAGTTGTGGCAATAAATGTTTCTGTATCATTTGTCTGCAGTTGTCTCCTTTCACTGTCATGGTTGCACCATCAACATCCTTAAAGAAGTAAAGACCAATGATTTTTGCACTCGTTATGCCACATTAGACGGTAATCTTTTTTGCATGAAGTGGCTGCTCAATTATTCTAGAGTTTTCATCACACCAGAATCGGCAGTTTTGTTTATTAACAAGCCCACTGATATGGAAATAGGCTGCATCAGATATGATTTGGGGTGAATTAAAACTCATCATTCGTAGGGCATAGAAATGCACGTACGAAGTCCTTTCTTTGTTGATGGTCTGCAAACCTTAACAACTGTGCTACTGGAATTTTATGTGGAAACAGTTTTGAACCTTTTGTAAGGATGCGTTGCAATGATTTTCGTAAAATTCCTAGTTGGCTGAAACGTTTAGTCGACGTTTTTAAATCTGCTGCAACACTCAATGAAACACGTTGAATTACACATGCATTTCGTATCGATCTCGTTTCTGCCAGAACGTTCTTTGTCTGCTGTGAAGCCGAAATCTCTAAATCTTGAAATCATTGATAAAATTCGATTTTTGGAAGGCCTTTGTTAATTAAATGTTCTTACAAAGTCCTGTACTGCAACTAACGATCCACTGCGAGAGAAATAACTTTTCACCGTCTTTGTTCCTAGATCCTTGCTATATTTCAGAATTTTGGGGATATGATAATTGTGCAATGTTGATTACAAAAAATGCTTCAAATCTATATCTTTGATACAGGATAAAACTTCAAAAATTTTTTTTCATTTTATATGCAATACATTTATATAGATGTATTAGTTGTCGTGTAATAAATGTTCAAAATAGTGAAGTGACTTTTGCACCACCCTGTACATAGTTGTCCGCCATGAGAAAACAAGTGAGAAAAACTCTCGCAAGTGTGTGAACGAAATGATCTGATATATTTCATTTCACCAGTGCTACAAAAATACTACGTGTTATCACGCCGTAAAACTGAAGTACTAAAATTTGAGCTCAGCAAACTTACTTAATAGGAAGAAACGAAATGGAACATAAGTGGCGTATTGAACATAATTGAACTGTCCTAAATAATCTAATACTAAGAATGGCCGTCGTGTGTTTATATATTTATTTATTTATATATTTATTTATTTATTCACATATTTCGTGTCACTTTTAAAAAAATTAGAGAGATCCAGAGCCTTATATACCCAAGTGCGTATCGTGGATACCGAGTTGGGCGGGGTATTGCCCTCCGATTCGGGTACATTGTACCCGAATATGACACGAATTGCAGAGTCAATTGCAGCAGTAGAAAACTAAGTGTCTTAGTTTTCACTAGGAATGTTGTCATTAAAGAAATACTCAATTAAAACGTTTGTCCTTTTTCAATATGTATAAAACTAAATATATTGCATTGCGTTTTTATATGTAATTTTATTTAATATCTTTCGAACAGTATTTGCCATCATTTTTTATGACACAGGTAGTATCACAAAATCTCTGCCGTCATTTTTGACGACTGGGTACACTAGTTAAAAATAATAAAGCAATTTTCAGTTTGCTTTAGTGGCAACAGAGTCTTGTATATTGAGAACACTAAATAGTTCCCGTGGAAATTCTACGGTTTAGATGTGTCCAATTTAAAATTATTATAGAGACATTAAAAACATTAAAGATTTACGACGAATTATTGTGTTTTGAATGAACATTTTTCATGAATTTCATTCCACTATAAATATAATAAAACAGTGTTTGTTGCTTGCTTGGCCCGTCTCTCTGTAGCGCTCTTAAGGATTTAGACAGGAGGGAATTCGGTAGGGTATGTACATGTATTGTACGCATTGTATTGTGAATACCAAAGGCATATCCTTCAACGTGGAAACTCATTTGCAAAGCCAGCGTTCACTGTGCAAATCAAACGAAAAGAATGCAGTAAAAACACGTGAATTTTTTCACGTGTTGTCCTACTAGTTTATACAAAACTTCCTTTCTGTATTTTATCTACCGATAACTTCATCCAGTTAGCACCCGTGGAAATTCCACGAAAATTAAGGATTCCACTATATAATAATAGACAGTTTGTTTCTTGTTTCCTTGCTTGGTCCGTCTCTCTCTGTCACACTCTTAGGCATTTAGATAGGAGGAAATTCGGTAGAGTATACATGTATTGTAAGCATTGTATTCTGGATACCAAAGGCACATTCTTCAATGTGAAAATCCCTTTGGAAAGCTCGCATCCACTGGCAAATCAGACGAAAGAATTTTGTAAAAACACGTGAATTTTCACGTGTGGGTCAACTAGTTTATGAAATAAAATACATTTTTCAATTTTATTCTTGGTAATATCAGAACCTGAATATTTTTCATAAATTTATACAAAACTTCCATTCTGTATCATATCCACCAATAACAGGGCTATAGAGGAAAAGAATTGTAACAGAAAAAAATTGCTTATTTTATAATGCCATTGATATCTACAATGCAATGCTTATAATACATGCATAAAAGAATTATTGTTCATCGCCTCATTTATCTTTTGAAAAACAGATGCTAAGTAGTTAACATTTTCGTGCGCATTTGCTCTAGTTTGTATGGCTTCATTGGTTTCTAAGATGTAGAACTGGCCGTATCTTCTCTCTTCAGGGTCATCTGCATGGAGGTTGCTTGCGTAGTGGTAAGTTTGACCTAGTAAACGGAAACAATACGGTCCACGTCCTGGAGGAGGTGTAATGTTCGAACTGAAAGATGCGAAAGCAAATGCAGAATTATAGTTTCTTATATTCTGTCTGATATTAGAACCCTCTGCACCGTCGGCATCAAGGAGTAATCTCAAATTTTCGGGGTATTCTTGTACGGGAGTAAGTGAAACTTTTCCGTTATGACAACAATTTAGTTGTTCTCTTTGAAATCTTAAAGCTCCGCAAAATTGACATCGGACATCCATGGCTCCAGTGTAATGTATCTGGTGTTCCATTTTATTATTATTTCTTCTTTCATGGTCTCTGTTTCTCCTGTTTCCTAGAAATTGCTGTCTCTCCACCTCATTCATATCATTTCGTCTTTCTTGGTATCTGTTTCTCCCGTTTTCTAGAAATTGCTGTCTCTCCACATCATTCATATCATTTCGACTTCCTTGATCTCTATTTCTCATGATTTGAAGATGCAATTCTCGCTCCTCCTGACTCATATTCATCCTTCGCTGCTGCATTCGTAGTCTGCTTCTATCACGAGTTGCTTCCCTTTCGTCTTCTCGCAAGCGCTGTTGGCTCCTCTGCCGCTATCTTGCTGCTTCTCTTTGTTCTCTTATTCTCTGCTCCATTGTTTTAGATCAGAGGTGGGCAAACTTTTCAGTTCAAGGGTCACGTTCAAAAATTAGCAATTTCATGGGGCCGCATAGTACAGGTTTGCACATAAGTAAGGTATTGTCGGTATCACTGATACGCTAGCAGCACTTTTCAAAATTTAAAGAAATTCAAAAATTTCAAAAAATTCATATAATTCAAAAAAATTCAAAAAATTCAAATAACCGACAAAATATTAAAAATTTAGAAAATTCCGAAAATTCAAACAATTCAAAAAATTCAAAAACTAAAAAATAGAACAAATTTTAAGCAATTTAAAAATTAAAACAAAATCAAAAAATAAAAACAACTAAAAATATTCAATACTCAAAAAAAATTCGAAAAAATCAAAAACTTAAACCCTTTAAAAATTTACAAAATTAAAAACATTAAAAAGTAATTTAAAAAATATAAAAATTTAAACCATTTAAAAATTACAAAATTGAAAAAGTTCTAAAACCAAAACATTGATAAAATTCCCAACCCAAAGTAACGTAATGCAACGCGAGCGTCCAAACAAAGTTACTTAATTGGTTAGCATTACGCCAAAACTTCCTGCCAATAAACGCTCATAGTACAGGAATAGAAAATGTACATCTCTTGCTCATTAGCACCAGCCTGAGAGAATTATGTACTTCTCAGTCAATGACCTCCCTCAGCTGATGAGATAAGATGCAGTCGCTTACAGGTCTGGAAAAGCCGCCTCTCCCTCCACTGCTGCGACCACACACAACAAAACAAGCTTCCCCTCCTGCTTCCCTTTCTGCTTCCCCTCCTGCTTCCCCTCCTGCTTCTGACAGCGTCATCTGCAGGGGAAGGGGGAGGAGGGAACAGAAAAGGCTTTTGTGGCATCCGTGATCGTATTAGAGAGCGAGCTACAAGTGTATAGTAGGAGGATGGTTGTTATTAATGGTTTCTCTAAAACAATCTGCTTATTCTTCCTACACATCAGAGCGGTTTAGTTCGTTTGCAGTCAGGGATTGAAAGTTGCACAGCAATTGGTCAGAGTGAAAATAATACCATGTATGAAAGTGACTGAACTGAAAAGAATACAAGTGCTGCCTTACTCGAGTCTTATACATCAAAGAGCGTTTCAAGTGCGCTTTTGAAGACCAGCTGAGATGCGTCTGCAGCAGCGCCTAATAAAGCGAACAACCCTCAAATGACGCTGTCACAAGTCTACGGCAGTTGAGCGCCGTATTCTGCGGTTTTATTGTCGTACAGCAGGCAGTAAAGCCATCTTAGAATGCAAAGCTTCGTCTGAATGTCTCAGTTTATCACGAGGAATGATTACGCTTTTCCCGTGAAATTTCTCTAGAACTGTATCAGTTAACTCAACCAATAAACGAACATTTTCAAAGTTATTGTGTTTCATTTTCACGTTTCGTCGTTATAATTTCGAACAAACGTTCTAAAAACAGAGGAATTATTGTTTGGACGGGATGATAAGTGATTCAGAATTCAGATTGTAAGTTGCGAAAAAAGAGGGATGTACATACCTTCTGTCTTTATGAAAACTTGGAGACAAAAATTGTGAGTTCTTGTGCACCAGTCATCTTATGCAACCTGCACACAGACAAAGACTGTACAAATAGTGAATTTTCACAATGGTTTTTTTTTTGCAGTATATGAATGGATTTCAAAGTTTGAATTTTATTTCCCTTCCATACAGAAAAACCGTCGAAGTTCAGCAATTCATGAGTGAGCATAAATACAACACAGAGCCATAAACTAAACAGAAACAGTATGTAATGACTCTGCGTTGTGCACGTAACTGAACTGTTAACATTATACTGTACAGTTTATGTAAATACTTCACGCTCCTCAACTGTTAACATTACACGGTACAGTTTACGTAAGTACTTCACGCTGCTCAACTGTTAATATTACACTGTACAGTCTATATAAACAATTAATTCTCCCAAATATTAAAATTATTTCCCAATACAATTTTCTCTGGGCTAAATGTGTGTGTGCAAGAAACAATAAATAACTTGTTACAAAACTTACGGATAACGAAAAAAAATTCTGGTCATGAGCTTTCCCCAAGCTTTCTTTGCCTGCGAGCTAAGGCTTGTTTTCTGCACACAAAGCAGTCGCTGGGCCGGCCAGCGTGTCCACATTATTCGAGGGCAGCGACGCAAATGCTATCGAGCGTGGAACATTCCGTGTTATTCCTAGTCCTTCCCAGGACACCGAAACGACCAAAAATTCCTAGCCATGCCAAGTGGGGTCGAATAAAGGCAGAAGAGTTCGAGGCAAAGGTCTCTCGGCCTGTCGCGCTTCGCAGCGGCTTGTCAAGCCTGAATTGTGAACGGCCTGCGCTGCTGACTGCAGTTGGCAACCGTAGCGACTTATGGAGGCCGTCCGTGACCATCGCAACTATACAAAATTCCTTGTAAACAACGTCCTTTCTATTTTTAATACAAACCTGCTTGGAAATGATAGCCTTGTGAGTATATGAGCTATTTTTTCATTAAATATCTAAAAAAATATATCATTGTACTAAATGGAATATCGTCTTATGAACAAATGTATCGGGAAATATTTTTCGTTAACCCAGAAATCACACATAGATTATGAACCTAGAAAAAGAAATACACGCTTTTGGTAAGCACGAAGCCCAGCGAAGCAAACGTCACAAATGGACATATAATCTGTCTGCTAGACTATTCTTTTCAAAATCTCAACTATATAATTTACAGGCAGATGAATAAGAAAGCTAGCTCTTTTAACAAATTTCAAAATGAAAAACACTTATTTCCGTGCCCAATAGGCAATTTCATGTGCATCTCGCAGGAGTTCAAGAGGATAAAACGAGCCTCTATCATGAGGAAAAAGAATTGAAATCTAAATTTATCTCGTAGTTTAATAACACGAAATGAAGGTGACAGACAAGAAGCGTCTCATAAGTATTTAATTTGAACGTAAGACTCAAGGTCATTCGCTACGAAATCATATAATATTCTACGATATCATTGATACGTGCAACAAGTGAGACTAACCCGCAATGAAATATGTATGCAGTATAAATTGTGAAATAAAAAAATCCAGTTCTTTCTCTTTCTTCTTAACTCATTTTAATTAATCATCAAAATTTTAAACGAATCTATGAGTGTGTTTAAATATTCTAATCTATAGAAAATATTTTATTTTTAATTCATGCTAATGGCTTGTATTCAGAATGAGCCCGAACTGGTGACATCGAAATCCAATATGCCATAGATATATTCTCCCAATTTCCCATTTTCTTCATGGACAATTTTCTTCCTAATAATTAGCAAACTACTGAATACTCGTAAATATTTGTTGGAGATGTCTTGTTTCGTTGTGATTTGGTAATCAGCGTAGACAGAACTTCCATTATGTATTTCACCTACTGATAACATGGCGTACATAGTACCTTTGGAAATTCCACAGTTTAAAAGTGATAAAATTAAGGATTTATGAGATAAAATACATTTTTCAGTTTTACCCTTGGTACCATCAGAACTTGAATATTTTTCATGAATATATACAAAACTTCCATTCAGTATCTTATCTACCGATAACACGGTTGTGTAGGAGAAGAAGGCGAATAATGGAATAATGGGAAAAAATAGCATATTTTATAGTAATCCAGCGCTTTTGGTATCCACAATACAATGCTTATAATACATGTTTACCCGTTCTGATGTCAGTTCAATGATTTTTCTTCAGTAATAGATTGAAAGAAATGAAACGGACACACACCGCTAAAGAGAGAGACGGAGATGAAGATGTACTGTGTATTATATATGATGCATTTTACACGCTAACCTCGGAGTATTGATGCAGAAGAAAATGCTTAATGGCACTGATAGTTGTTATATGTGTTATTCAACTTCAATTTATAATGAATCTTAAAACATTTGTGTAAATTTTGAGGTAAAAACACCTTATAAGAATCTATTTCATTCGTTTTTTTATGGTGCGTGTTCTTCAAAGGCAAATGCACGTGGACAAAAAGATACGGAGAAATTCATATTTATTTTTTATACAAATTGTGTAATGAATAAGCACTCTGTTGTGCAACCTCGAGAACTACCGTACGATTGCCGTGCAACATCTCCCAGTGAAAACTCTGACCCAAAGAAACTTCATAATGAAGTACACATCCACTTTCCCTCGCACTCGGGGCCTAGGAATATGGTAAATACTAGCCAGTTTCCGTGGAAATTCCACGATTTAGATTCAACTAATTTGAAATTACTATAGAGATGAACGTTTTAAAGATTTATGACGAATTATTGTATTTTGAATTAATATTTTTTATTAATACATACAGAACTACCATTCTGTATCTTATCTAATGATAACCTGACCCAGATAATACCTGTCGAAATTTCTTGGTTTAAAAGTGGTGAAATAAGGATCTATGAAATATAATACATTTTTCAGTTTTACCCGTAGTACCATCAGAATCAGGATATTTTTCTTGAATATATACAGAACTTTCCTTTTGTATCTTACCTAACGATAACATGGCCGTGTAAGAGAAAAAGTTAATAACGGAACAATTGGCGTGTTTTATAGTGATCCGGTGCCTTTGGTATCCACAATACAATGCTTGTAATACATGCATACCCGTTCTGATTTCAGTTCAATAATTTTTCTTCAGTAATAGATAGGAAGTAATGGGACGGACACACACAGACACAGAGAGGGAGAAAGATGGAGATACGTTGTTGATTATACAGTATGTCCCACAAAAACCCGAACCGAGCATTTATTTTCCCGTATCAGTAATACCATCATAAGAATACCATAAGCATTTAATTTCTTATGATGGTATTACTGATACGGGAAAATAAATACTCGGTTCGGGTTTTTGTGGGACATACGGTATATGTATGTAGATGTGTATCATGGTCCGTAGATTATCCGTTGTATTGTAACATCGTCGAATGCGTTGACTCCGTTGAATGCATCAAATGTAGTCCGTAGACTTACAATACTTGAATTTGTTCTTTGCAGACTTTCCATTGGGAGTCATTGAACGTTAAGTAAAAGAGTGGTGAATGAAGAAATCATGCGTTACAAACATCAAATAATTATTACAGTCTGCATTAGTAGCATTCCGAAGTGATAAGTGGAGTTGCGTAATAACTTCCAAGCTGAAAACTCATTTCTGTTGATCATTGTTGCAGAGCTACTGAAGGCGTATGTGTATTGATGATGAATAGGCAACGAATGAATATAGTTGAAGATTTCAATTTGTGTAAAATAAGTTGATAGAAATAATCAGTCGTACACATGTAGAATTCAAGCCAGTTCAGCGAGTTTAAAAACGCCGCTTTTCGCTTCGAGTACTCCATCAAATGCGTAAAATTTCATACATCAGCTTTTACTCGAAGGATTAACTCTTTTCTCTTTTGGCTGCGCTCAGAACGTGTTGCGTTAGAACCTCGATTTTTCTCACTTTTGTTTCCCCGATTCGCCACTTTTTCTTCCACAAAAGGACGACTCGACCACAAAAAATATAAACAAAATAACTAACGCGAGAAATGTGCGTGTGAAGTGTCGCAGCAAAAGTCTTCTCTCGCTCCCTAGCTTAAAGCTTGGCGTTCTTTACTCATTAACATGGGCTCTTTTACAGCCAGTACAGCTCGTTGCAAAGCGAAGTTAAAGTCTCGTAACGTAGCCGTGATACCATCTCAACAGGTCCCTTGGGATTTGCTGACCTAACCAAATTAGCCAGAGTCTAGCCTGCCATTTGCATACACACCCGAGACGCGTATTCCATATTTCTGGGTAGGACTTCATGCCCAAGTAATATTTAATCACGTAGTATCTTTGACATGTGCAGACTATTTATTTCCTGTGAATCTGTTTATTTATCATCGTACGTTGTTGTTTAGTATGTGACTCAGCGAATTTTCGAACGGTGTATTAAGTATCTGGCTGCTAAGAAGTCATTTGTAGAAAGATGTTGACAAATATTGGAAGGTATTAAATATAGTAGTCTCAAAATGTGATCTTAAATTAAGACATCAATACAAATTTTAAAACAAACTCTAGGCTCAGTGGTCGCAGTGTTCCGGAAAGCCGAAATAATGTAATGAATGATATACAGCATCACACTTGCCTTCTATTTGTTGCAATTGCAACATAATAGTGAACTTGAACGTTAAGTGAAGGCAATAAAATGCTTCTGCTCTAGGAATATAATGTTATGTGTGAATTATATTTAATGCTGATCTCACAGATTTCATTCCCTTGTAGCATTTCATCAAATTGTGTGCCAGGATTGTGACGTACATGAGTAGCCTCTGAGATATAAATTCCTTTGTTTGGTTTTTCAAGGGTTCAAGGATTATTGGCATCAAATTTTCACGTGATAACGAGAATTTATTCGCAAGTCACGGCCCTCTGGAAGAATTAACTCTCTCTGTTTTTTTTCTGTGATATACAATACGTACAGTATGTATTTACTGTGACATACAATACGTACAGTATGTATTTACTGTGATATACAATACGTACAGCATGTATTTACTGTGATATACAATACGTACAGCATGTATTTACTGTGATATACAATACGTACAGTATGTATTTACTGTGATATACAATACGTACAGTATGTATTTACTGTGATATACAATACGTACAGTATGTATTTACTGTGATATACAATACGTACAGTATGTATTTACTGTGATATACAATACATACAGTATCACAATATTTACTGTGATATACAATACATACAGTATCACAATATTTACTGTGATATATAATACATACCGTATATATTTTTAAATGTATGCCAGATTATTAAGCAATAAAATTAACCTCTTCTTGGTATTGATTGCTAATGATTTCCTACGGGCCTTTAGATAAAAAAGAAACGTTCTTAAGTGAAAGCAAGAGTTTGTAATCAGTAGTTGTGCAGTGTCTTTGTATTTTCTCGTTTAACTATGCACGTCGTATACTTCACATGCATTGAAAGAACGATAAAAAGTACGCAAAGATATAATAAAGTGTATATGTGAATGACAATGAAGCATTCACAAAAGCATACAAATTACGTATGCTAAAAAATTACTCGTCAGGTCCAGGACGATGTTCCTGCACGTGACTGAGGTGTTCATCTGATGGAGGTCACAGCCCCCATTTTACTGCTGAATTATCTCCGTTAGCTGGTGAAACAATTAAAAATTAACTAATTTGAATTCAAATTATTCAACACCATTTCTGATGAGGCAATTTAATTGCATAAATTCAATGATGTACTCAAGCTTTCTTTTACATTTGAAGTGCAAATTTGATGCATCAAAGTCGGAAAGAAAAAATATCTCGAAAAACATAGTTTAAATAGCAGAGTAGTTCTATCAAGTCAGGCAGCTATAATATTGTCATCAGCGCAAATTTTTCCATGAATCCAGTTTATGAGGAAGTTGATGACTTTTCCATATAAGCCATGAATAAACTTGAATTAACTGTTCAAAGAAATAATTATAGACATAATACAGGTAGGTTCTAGTTGTTCTCATTGTGACTGAGGCTGTAGCTTGTCAGTTCCTCTTACATTTCCTACAATGATGAAGAGATTTTCTTGATTGGACGAAAGCCAAGATTTTTGGAACATAACGTGCAAAGATTTCACATATCATTCTCAGTAAAAAAATTCTCCAGAGAAGCACAGGAAAAATTTTCCCCGAAGAAGTAATCAAGCCTACAAAAAAATTCATTCACCATCACAACACTTGAACACGAAAACTCCTATCCATTTATTTTTGCTAGCTAATCCATTTGTTAAAAACTACAACAATTTTGCCTTTCTGCATTTCAAACTTTTTTACCGGCTAGGATACTTTATGTACAGAAATATATGAAAACTGCTTACAGGTAATATGAAATGATTCCGAAATAAATAAAATTATGAATATGAGATAAGTTTAATTATGTGTAGAATGAGGCTTTCATTAATTTTCAAATGATCTCATAACACGTATAGACGATAAGAAGAAGCTAAATAACATTTTTTAATTCGTCAGAGCAGATAGGATGAAAAAATATTCACTGTTTCTTCTTTAGCCAAAGCTGAGCCTTAAATACAAACTTGTTTCTGTACGCTAGTTCTAAACGTTACTCCGGTCACATATATTTATTCAGCTCCAATGACGCATTTCCGCATCCCTTTAAGTAGTTTCCCTTTAACTGTGCCTTTAATTCCTCATTTTGCTACCCTGCATTGTCCTGCATGACCTGTGCCGCCGCCTTTCACTCTAATTAGCATGCATCGAGGAGCCTGGTTATATTTACACATATCTTCGTGTGTTCCATGTTAATTAGTTCATGCTATTCCCCCGATTGCTCACTGCGCTTAGCACGGCTCAGGGCCACGCTCTGGCCGAATGCTAAGCGTCTGTGGGACCAGCACACACTCAGGTCTCTGCAAATGACCGAGAAAAACAAGAACTTTTTTGACAAAACTTCACCAAATTTCTTTATGTTTGATTCTCACGGGAGTGGTGTTGGACTGAGAGCTGTTTTACTTTTTCATTGTTTTGACGGGATGCTTCATTCCCGACTGACTTTTTAAAACCGCAAACACTCATAACAATTCCATGCTCAAAATTAACTTATGTGCAGCTGTCACACTGAAGTTTATTATTATATTATTGTATATAGATAATTATTATATATTATTTACTATGGCGTAGAGAATTATACTTTCTCTGTTTGTACCTAAGAGGTATAGCTGATCTCCTTTTCCTCTGGACATCTGTGCAAGACTAAATTGCTTCCTTGTATCAACATGAAATTCACTTCTGTGCTGAAATCCCTATTCAATCATGCTTGCATTTTATTGTTGAATTTACTACTCGGCAAAATTCTCAAAAATCTATTATCTACTTTAAATATATGATTGAGAACCGTCTTCAGCTATATATTACAGGCAATCTACAAATGCCATAAAGTTCTTATTGGAATGAAAAGTTGTTTCGTTCATCCACAAACTTCATGAGATGCCCGTCACTGCTTGCTGCTTGTAATCTACTGGACTATAACTGCGCGGCTTTTTCAGTGTTCGTTTACAAACGTGGTACGTTGACCTAAATCTTCCAGAGCTTGATGTATTGATTAAGTTCCCACTTCCCTCCTTTGTACTATTTTGATGCATTCAAATGTTTGTTTTGTATAAAAATCAGAATCTTTCGTGGGACGCCGGTGTACTTAATTGATGTATTATTTTTAATCGCATGGCAAATAACCTCTCAGTTACACTTCAAGTTGTGTTCATATTTACAGAAAAGCTAAGCGATTCACAAAATATGGTTGTTGTCACTGCTGTCATTATTTGTGTATAGAACTATAATATAATGTTCAATAGATGTTAACTATAACTGAACTCATTACTGCTTGTAAGGTTATGTCATGCGGAGTAAATTGTGCTTGTTAGCAGCAGTGACGGCATGCATGTGCATAAAGTTTAACATAATGCACATTAATGCTGACTGTCACTGCATTGCATCTATAATATACATTTATAAGAGGTATGAGATGTACAGTCAATAGAATAATATTTAATAGAATATGACAACAGGAACTATCCGTTTAGTTCATTCTTGGGTTGCAGCCTAAGGCCCCTACCGTATATCGTATCGTAAAGGCATCAATCACGCACATGCACCTCAATTACGTACATACGTTTCAGTCACGTATACGCACTTAATCGAGCAGACACTTCAGTCACGCACACACACACCACAATCATACGCAGGCCCAAAGAGTTAAGAAGAATATGGGATCAGTACTGTGCGGAACTGGGAGGTTCCCTATCCAATATTTGTCGAGATGATTTTTGAATGTTTTCACATAGCCAGCAGAAATGGTATTTTCGGGTAGCCAGTTCAATGTTGACCGTCCCTACAAGCGTATACATTGATACTATGAAATTCATTTTCATACAATGTCCCTCGCCTGAGGTTAGTCTCCAGGTAACTCGCTTGTATAATTGCTAAGAACAAATTCTTGCAGAATTCCATCTATTTATATATTCAAATTTCCTCTCGTGAAAGGAAATTTACACAAGTCAAATTTGTGTTTTGATGCAAAGCCGAAACTCGCAACACTTGACTTAAAGCATGGTAACGTACATATCTTCTTAATTAAATTTATGTTACACCACTCCAAGCTATGCGACGAGGAGAAGTTTTTTTAAATAAATGTACTTGAACCAATCCATAGACGCCGTGAGAACTAAATGAATGACTGTCATGTTCAATTCTATCTTTATATCAATTGGAAGAGTATCTGGTAGCGTACTTTGAAAGTATTAACTAAAATAGTGGTTTAATGTCTTGTTATTCTAACTCAATATTGTTAATGCTGGAAAGAAAAACCTTTCAATTTCGAGTAATGCAAGAAGCTGTTAGAAAAGCACCGTCTTAAATGTTGTTGTGGTGGTTGTGAGAGAGCGATGTGCGTTGGTGTTCCAACAAAATAATGTGTTTTCGCACCCCTGCATGGTTTTCCGATACAGAAAGTTGGAGGTGTTCTGCAGCAATATTGCTACTGCAGGTCTTCGCTGCAGCAGCCGCTGCTGACAGTTTCCCGATCTTCTCGTGAGTTGTTTTCCCATTGCCTCGTTTGCTTGACCCATGCTCAACGCGCCTTTCTCTTAACCAACGTCAAAATCAGACAAATCAAAAAGAATAATTTCATGTAATATGAGCATTTGTTCATACAGAATTACTTATTTCTCGATTGCTCAACCACTTTTATTCCACGCAATTTTCTAAAAAAAAATGAGAGCGGGAGACTCCTACAAAATTGAGTAGTCTCGCCAACATACAAACTTAGGTTATTGTGATTCATAACCTATGCAGTTAAATTTAATTAGCAATAAAACTACCTAACATATTGTGTTTGAGTTCCCAGGTTAGTTCTCACGCGAGTAAGCTTTGAGCTTGTGGAGAGACTTTCTCAACAGTAACTCGGCTGCAAGACAACAAATATTTTAGGAACTAGGAATACAAGTTGTTTCTCTCTATAACAGCGAGAAGAACCATCCACCAACTACAAAAATATTCTTTCAATTTTAAATTATTGTGAAGCCCAAACTTCTCTCCCACAATTTTGCCTTTCGTGAAACGTTTCTCTTTAAATGAGGTCTGACGATCAAGCAATGCATCTTTGAAAAGTTCGAAGCTGTGCGAGATCCCTTAGTGTTTCTCTTGAGCTTGAAACAACTCAAGTCTGTCGTACAAACCTTTGAAACTTTATCTAACAAATCAAAGTTTCAGCAGCAGATAAACCTCGGCTTTGCTCTCTGAAAAAGATATGTTTTCACTTCATGAAACCAATGGTCACAAGGGTATAAAAGAGTACTACATTAAATAATATTTCAAAGATATTCATATTATTTTCATAGGATCTAAGTAGTCTTGTTATTTGTGTTTTAAACAAATATAATATGATTGACCTCTTTCCAGGTCTGTTTCAATTGAACTAAATTTTGTCCTAAAACATTACAACTTTGGAGTTTGTACTGTACATTGCTTCAACTTGGCCCCAGTGGAAATGTTACATACTTTGAGCGAAGCTACACGCACACAATGTAGCTCTCACTTGACCACATCAATCCTGTTCTGTTTTTCATTAAGTAAAGATCAAATAAAAAACCTAATTGCACATAATTAAAAAGAAAATAATCACTGGAAACCAAGGTTTTTAATACAGAAATAACGTGCAGCTAAATATACGAGAACATGTCTCCTTTGAAGAGCTGTGAAGCTGTGAAGCGGTACAGCTGTGAAGCGATATCGCTATGAAACTGGGGAGCTGTAACCTATATCACTAAATAACCCAAAAACCATCAAAAATAAGTTATTACAGCTAGAGAATTGTTTATAACAAAGCTTGTGTATGATGATATACTTAATTTCTGAAGTAGTCAAGATTTTGAGACCTACATTACTAAGTCGTTATGGGGTTGATGTTAGGACTACGGGCGACGAGAGTCAGGTTCTAACAGAGTCATGCAGCCAACACTACGACACTAATATTCCAGTGCATACCAATTCACTATATTCATTAAACACATCAAAATAGATTAAATTGAAGCCTATCGAACACACGTATAATGTTAATTCATATGTTCCCTTCTAATCTAATATTTTTTGTTCATTTGTTATCATTATACCACAGTAAATGACACAATTCAACTGCACGAAATAACTGAGCTCATCACTTGAGATGTTTGTGTACTAGGGACAGGTTCGTATAATATAATGAATATTGTGTTGTCCTAACAAAATGAGGTAATGAATTGTATGTATGTGTCAGTGTACTTTCAAGCCACGTACATAGACATCAAGAAATATCCTATTACTCGTTCTTAGCCTACGGTCATAGAAAAACAAGCTAATAAAAATCTAAACAAATGTACGCTTACTATTTAAAGAACGATTTGATGGAAAATAAGCGTAACAGTGTATACGTACATACGGAATCATATATATATATATATATATATATATATATATATATATATATATATATATATATAGTGTACTCTTCAAGATGCGCATTACATCCTTGTTATAAACGAGGTTTTCATCAGAAAGCTCAGGGTTGCTACTTGCGTTGCTTTGAAGATGTTGAGTAGAGACTGATAGATACCACGCATAGACAGAGAGGAACAATTATTGTAGTAATATCTAATTCAACTCGCTTGAACAGAGAACAATGGGTGTCCAACTGAAGATTGTAAGCATAACAACATAATTGCACAAAATGAAAACTTTTATTTCTCAGCAATTGGACAAATAAATTGAAAATTAGCATCGATAAACATAAAATGGTGAATCTCATTTGGCCATTAGGAATACCTTCAACATACTGAACAATCATGTGTCACTTTGATGTTCTTGAATTGACTTATAATGAGTAAGTACTAATTCCTGATTAT
Organism: Trinorchestia longiramus; assembly: GCA_006783055.1. Lineage (NCBI taxonomy): Eukaryota > Metazoa > Arthropoda > Malacostraca > Amphipoda > Talitridae > Trinorchestia > Trinorchestia longiramus. Next base: position 218,842 of record VCRD01000032.1, on the reverse strand, counting down.
TATTCTAAAAAATATATATCAATTCAGTTTGGGAACGAAAAAATAAATGTCTATCCCAGTTTTCAGACAGAAGAGACATGCGTTAAGTTACCCACTGCACTCATAAAGTACAGGTCTCATAAAGTACTCACTCATAAAATACAGGTCTCATGAAGTACTCACTCATAAAGTACAGGTCTCATAAAGTACTCACTCATAAAGTACAGGTCTCATAAAGTACTCACTCATAAAGTACAGGTCTCATGAAGTACTCACTCATAAAGTACAGGTCTCATGAATTACACACTCATAAAGTACAGGTCTCATGAATTACACACTCATAAAGTACAGGTCTCATGAATTACGCACTCATAAAGTTTCATGAAGTAAGCACTCATAAATTACAGACCTCAGCAATATCCCAACACACTCTGACTCCGTACCACATCGTACTATGGCTCTGGGAAGCACGTCATCAATAAAGAAACAAAACAGGAATTCAGTTTGTGCCGAGTAGAAAACAACAATTTTCAATGCAATCCTTTAAAAAGGAAACAAGTTTTCAGCAGGATAAACAGTAAATACTGAGACTTCGATACACACAGAATATATAAAATCAAAATATGAAGCTCGAAATATCATAAGGATAGTTTCGTGTACAATCCATTAGGATAGCAAGCTGATTTTCTAAAAACTACTGTTTCGGTAATGGATGTAATATTTCTAAATTGAAAAGCATAAGCGTCTGTGAAAATGTGAGTTTGCAAGACAATTTTGGGGATACTCTGAGAAGAAAGCATTTTACTAATTGGTCGATTTCTACGAAATCAGTATGAAGAGATAAAGAATACTTTTAATGACATGAGTTTTTGAGTACAAAGATTTTACCTTCTGTTCTGATACACAAAATTTACACTTAAAATCCACTAAAAATAAAATGCAGAGACACATTTGTTTCTAGAACTTAAAACCTAATTATCTTTCATTCATGAACTAATTTTAGTGCGTTTCTTCACTCTCTGACGCACATACACAGGTCTCACATGTGCTCTTACACATAACTATGAACGGGAGTTGAAGCTATAGTCTTTACTTAAGTTATTCATGAGTACATGTGAAAATCAATCTAAAAACAGGATAGTTGACTCGTTACTTGCTTTACTGAGAATTGAAAAATCAAATAAAATGTGTGGTTCAAATTTTGACAGCGATCTCTGATTGCTGACTCAGAAGAAGTGAATGGTCGGCCAGTTGTGTGGAAATTTCTTAACGTCGTTTGTACCTGATAAACTGCAGGAGTTTAGTTCGGTCAACATAAGATGGCATGTATCAATCATAATTATGAAAAATAGACATTTTTCTCCACAATTGTTTCTTTCTATTAAAATGAAACTAAAACTTTAAAGTAATTCTTCAGGGTGTTCGATATTTCTCGCTACAACTATTCTATTTATGCTTAAATATAATCTAAACTTTTGCCAGATCCTTTTTACCAGATAATGGCTAAAGATCTAAATAGTAGAATAGCAATTGTAGAGTTGCATAAAACAGGAAAGTCACCAAAGGGCATTGTCGAATCACTAAATGTGAACAGAATGCTGGTTTGGAGAACACATAAACGATTCAAAGAGACTGGGAAGGTAGCTAATAGGCCAGGGCAAGGTCGCCCTCGAACATCAAAATTGGTCAAATCCACCAGGGAGAAACTGAGGACCTGAGGAGGAATGGGCATAAATTGCCCAAACAATCATTCGTGACTCATGTCAAGCATTCTCCGAACGTTTGCAGCAGGTTATGGATGCTGATGGAAAGCTCATTGAATAAATTATTTGAATTATTAATTGGTTTATAATAATTCATTGAATTATTGAATTATTGAATAAACCAAATATTAATGGTTTAATAACATGTTCATTTTAGTTTTATGTTTACAATTTGATTTAACCCATTCCTTCCTAGCGGTACCATACGGTACCACGTAATTTATTTGTAAATAATATTATCTCAGTTGCAAACGGCTCAAAAACTCGTTTGAAACGCGTTCATTGCTTGTACCAAATCCGGGCTTCACAGTTTGCAAGGTCAGTGGTAGCGTGACGCTGTTGCAGTGACGGTGTTAACTCGTGTAGCAAATGAGAGGTTCAATCACAAGATAGCGCGACATAAAAAGTGAGTTATAATTCTTACTAAATTATGTTTTTCTGAATGTTTTGGGTCAAATGTACAATAACAGATGTGTAATTATTGCTCAATGCAGTAAACTGAGATTTTTTAGTGAAAATTTTACGTGCTACGTTGAATTTATTTTGGCGGTACCATATGGTACCGCTATGAGGATAAGAGTACAAATTTCCGGAAATATCTATTTTGCAGGTCTCTCACTATGAATGAAGTTTTGGACCATCTAATGGAAACAGATAGTGAAAATGACATATACATTGAACCTCCTGATGTTCGTGACTTTATTGACGAAGACTCTGGTGATGAAAACCTGGATGGAAGCTACAACGTAGATCAACTTTCGCGTGGACAGCTCCTGGCTCCAGCAGAACTGCGTTTACGTAAGAAACAAATAGATTGTGATTCACTGGAAGATCGTTCGCAAGATATCAGCTCATCTTCACCGAAGAGACGAAAAAAAGCAACATCGAAAAATAGCAAAACAGCAAAAAAATACTTTTGGACAAGAGAAGCTTCACCTGTAACCAACGCAATTTTTACTGAAGGAAATTATACTGCAAATTCAGATTTTTTACCAGCAGAGTATTTTGAATTATTTATGGACGAGGACATATTGCAGCATATGAATGAAATGACAAAGTACGCAGTAAAAAAATTGGCCTGATGTAAATGTGCAAACATCAGAATTGAAAGTATTCATTTCAATATTGTTATTGAGTGGATACAATCCTCTTCTCAGAAAATCAATGTACTGGTCAAAGTCTGCAGATGTTTTCAATGAATTTGAAATCTTTGCATTTCAATGCTGTTAACTTAGATATGTCTGACAAATATACGAAATTACGGCATCTTATACAACATCTGCAAAACAAATTTATGTTACACTTTGTTCCAATCAAAAATGCATCGCGCGACAAAGCCATGGTGGAATGTTTTGGAAAACATGGATGCAAACAGACTATTAGAAATAAGCTTATATGATTCGGGTATAAGGCGTGGTGCCAAAATACTCCCCAAGGATATCTATGTGCATTTGACATTTATCAAGGTAAAACCTTCAAAGGTAATGAAGAAATAGAAAAAGTATTTGGCAAGTGCTCTTCAACTGTGCTTCACTTACTAAAACCTTATAGTCAGGAGAAGAAAAATCTGCCATATCATTTCTTTTTTGATAATCTTTTTACTTCCCTTCCGTTGTTGCACGAATTTCGGAAACAAGGATATGATGGTACGGGAACAATGCGAGCCAATAGACTTGAAAAACTTTGTTCTCTAACATCGTCACTTGACATTGGTAAGTTAGAAAGGGGTTGTTTTGATGCAGTCACAGGAACTCTAGATCACACAAAAATAAATCTCACTAGATGGATGGACAATGCTGTCGTAACAGTAGCATCAACTTTGCTATGGGAAAATTCAGTTGTAAAACTGAAACGCTGGTCAAGAAAAGACTCCAAACACATTCAAGTAAATGTTTTGCATGTTATTGATACATATAACCAATGTATGGGCGGTACTGATCGGATGGATCAAAACATAAATGCATACAGAATTTCTATCAGAGGTAAAAAATGGTGGTGGCCTCTTTTCCCCTGGCTCATAGACGTAAATGTACAAAATGAGTGGATTTTAGCAAAATGTGCAGGGAAAAGTCATGATCTGTTAGAATTCCGAAGAGAAATTACCCTGTCTTATCTATTGCGTTTCTAAGATGCCCCAAACACTCCTGGTAGGAAGCCTTCATCTAAACCTGGAGAAAATGAAGTGCGATTTGATGAATGTGGGCATTTTATACAACCAACTCCCAATGAAGAAAGACGAAGATGTGGAGGAGAGAGATGTGGTTCGCGTGTAGGTTGGTTTATGCGTTCATTGGTTCCTTACGTATAATACGCATTTATTTCTTTTTGGTGTATGTTGTTCATGTTGATTAAAATTATATTTAATCTAAATGGAAACGAAATATTAATAAAACTTGTTTTTTAACATCATAATGAATAAGAAATGGACTAGTTCCTATTGTGTATCCACATCCTCCTAGTGGTACCATATGGTACCAGCTTATATCTCACTTAATAGAAGGAAGTAATTTGTTTTCCCATAAGAACTTTAAATACATCCTAATGACTATAAAATTTCAATTTCACAAAAATCCAGATACTTTTTTTCTCGGATGTGATGAGTTAATTAATAAATGTGGGCAAAAAAAAGTTGTAACGATAATTATTGAACACCTTGTATAAAACTATAGAACGTTTTCTGAAATAAAAATGTTAGAACCAAAAACAACACTTTCTTCTTCACCTCAGTATTGTGATATTCCATAAATAAGAACGGCGAGTAAAAAGTCTGCTTGTGCTCACGGTCACAGGGAAAGAACAAATTTTTACCTACAAATATTCTGAGCTTATCGGTTTTTACAGTGTCCATAAAGTCTTTTAACAATTTCACACATTTATTATATAGGCAGATAAAAAATAACAATTATGAAAGTTTTTAGGTAGTGAAAATTAGGTACTGAAGATTTATCTTTTATTTCAATAAAGAAGAATGAACCGATTATTCGTACTGAGAAATTCGTACTAAGCATGTTAACTGAAAAATCCTTTTGTTTTAAATGATCATTCGATGCAAGCGCCTGTAAGAGTTGCATTCTGTAAACGTACAATCGCAACTTCTTGTGTAGAACCTTGTACACTGTTGAACGTAGTAACTGTAACTGCCAAGCAGCAGGACCTTGTGCACTGTTTAACGTAGTAACTGTAACTGCCAAGCAGCAGGACCTTGTGCACTGTTGAACGTAGTAACTGTAACTGCCAAGCAGCTATACGGATGAACTGTGAGGGCGAGCGAGCAGAAAGTTGTTTGGTACTACTGACGCTTTCCTCAGGTGTTCTTGGTTGCCCGCTCCTCCCCTCACCCAACACTGGCTCCATAAATTTCTTGTGGCATGCACGAGAGCGTGATGGTGGATCTCTTCCATGCTATATGAGAAGAAAAATCTGTAGTAGCTCTGAGGCTGCATATTTAATTTTGTTTCAATAGACCGTGATGAAGATCTGCCTTTTTGATTAACATGACGAGTTTAATTACCATTGAGTAGAAGAAAATCAATCTAACTAGGATATCTCGTTAATTATTATTAAAAGAAAATTATTACATTGTAAAGAGATTTTATGGACACCTTGTATTTCGAGCTAAAAATCCGGATATGTACTGAATTTCCGGGCAAAAAAGACCCGATCGAATTTTCAGCACCTATGAAATAGACGAAATTGACTGCATAGATCATACAAATTTATCGTATCCTTCTACTTATTCAAAAGCACGCAGGCTTCTTTCGAGCTTCCTCCATTATTCCCGGACGTTTGACAGTTTGAAAGCTAGCCGTGTCACGAAAACGTCAGCTATGCTCTTCTAAAAACTATCGTAAAAATTTATTCCCGATGGTATGGATCAAAGCTGAGAAGAAAATTAAAAATCAAAACATAAACAGTGCGTCACCTAAACGACCGTTGACTGATCTCTGTGAAGTATTTACTAACCGCACGTCTATCAGTACGTCTACCAGTAGTAAGTTTATGTTTATTATGTGAAATACTGTTTTCATTATTTGAACTGATAACCTGGGCAAAGATTATTGAGTGTTTCATGGAAAACTTTAAACACTTTACTTGAGTCATGATTTCATCTCTGCTCCAATTGTAAATCAAACAACAGTTTCTTATCAACGCTGTTGAATTAAAAGTTTGAATTATATGATACACAACACAAAAATATATTACTCGTATAAGAGCAGTAACATTCTGACAGTAAGATCACCACCTCAGGCGTGAGATGCGCTGGACAATAAAAAATATTTTGAACCTTCAAGTCCTGGAGCTTAACTTTAAGATTATTTCCCTTAAATACAGTTGTTATCACCCAACAGTTATTATAAACAGGATGAAGTAACAAGGACAACTTTTTGTTGCGTCAAAATACAAATTCATCTATTCATTTGAGATACATAAGTGCAGCAGATACTTGTTCCTAATTAGCATAATGTAGTCATCGCTCTAAATGTGGTAGTATGCCTCAGGTGCCATCTTAGATACAGTGGTGGAAGGGTTCAAGACTTGCAAAGTTGAAGCCAGTCTCTGCTGACACATCCTACTCATGTACACAATTGAGAGAGAGCTGAGGTCGATATTTTGAGATCATCTCTCCTCTAAATGATCTTTCCTGTGATCGGCTGCATTTCTGCTCTAGGGGAAAACCCGCCAGTTCACATCGGGAGTAATTTGCCACCACAGAAAGCATTTTTATGAGTTATCAATAATTGCACCATAATTAGAAGAATAAATTCAAAATTACTTACTTGCTGTTCAAATTGAATGGCAGCTTCCACAAACAAAGTTTTAAATAAAATAATTTGTCAATAAAGAAAAATCATTGAAGAAATTAATTTCTAAGTCTGGAGCCAGACAATGGTACTTAAAACGCATGTGTATTACTAAAAAAAATTTTAGTACGCGTATAGCATTTCCGATCTCGTCTTTTTTCGATCCAAGCGAGACGAAATATAAATACATCAAAATTACAGTTTTACTTATTACCAGTTTCCAAGATTTTAAAGGTTTCATTTATTTACACCAAAGCGGTTAGCTATTTGGAAATTTTACATATGTTATTATCCTGTTTGTCCGAATTATCATGGCTTTCACTCGTCCTCGCTTCATTTTACAGAGAATTGCTTCATGTCTCTGCCCTCACTGCGATCCTAGAGTTGTGTTTTGCGCGTTAGTTATTACTTGCTTCAAAGTTCCAACGAAGGTCTTTGTCTCCAAATCAGGTTGCTTCCAGGAGCCTTGCTTACTTTTCTTTGGCTTTGTCGACCATGAAAACAGCTCAAAGTTTTGCGCCATTACTAGACTGCCAAAGAAAGTTTTTAATTGTCGCGCCTAAGCTCTTAAGCCGTCGAAAATTCCCCACAATTGACTAGGCCTCAGGCCTAAAGGATCGCAATGCTTGTCTGCTCCTTCCAGACAAACAACCTAAACACTGACCGTGTAATCCGTATGATACATTTTGCAATTGCAGCATTGGCTACACGAATACTGTTCTCTAGTTCCATTTTGCTTATAATGATCAGAAATGCTTGACCTGCCAGTAGAAATTTTATTACAATCGTGTAATCTTTCCGTGAGTAATTCTAGCCCATTAAAATTGTCAATTAATATTTATATTCCCTTATTCATACTTCAGCATTAGTAATTTTTATACAGTACAGTAATTCTTTTATGAATTGTATTTCTGGCAGGAGATTTTGTAACAAGACGTTTCCCCTCACTGAACTGACCCTACCAGGGACAGTGCTGGGGCTAGGAAAGCCCGGCAGTGCCTTCACTAATATCCACTGCTGTCAATCAGTCAAAGTTACCGTGTGTGAATTTTGGTTTAAGATATGTAGTAAAATAGTCTCAACTAATATAATATCCATTAAACTTCAGCGGTCTTTAGCAAGTAATTCCCAGGATGAGACAATGCTCTCTCCCATCACAGCTCACATGCAATAGCAAAGTCACCTGTTGAGGACAATTATTACACAATTCACGGAACAGGTCTTATAAGTTCTACGAGTTCCGTCTACAATTCCAGTGCGTGTTGTTTATTATCTAAAACAACATGAATTGAAATATGATACAAATTTGTGACTTAGAAAGCCAATGACGAAGAAATTGCGCAGAAAGCAAGATAATAGTTCACCTTGACCTATTCGTTGCAACGCATGCCAAATTCTCATGGCCATCTATTCTCATATTAAATACCGATGAAGTGAAGTCATCAAATGACTTAGCTACATAGACTTTTAATGCTATGAAACCCAACTATAAGAGAGTTTTCTTTCTGTAAAACATGTGCCTAAATAGGGCTCTCAAAACTGTACAGTTCATGCCCATCTACTTTCATTTTGTGCCCAAAGTTTCACACACTTGTTTAACTTATCTTCCACTTTTTGCTGCAATCGTCGTAATAATTGAAACCATTTTACACCTAAAATTTTGATGTCAAAAATTTATCTGACTAATTATGCTTATGTAGCGGAGCAGAAACAAATCAATCACCCTTCTTTTTTCCTCACCGAGCACAGCTGCGACTTGATGAGAGTAGGCCGTTGTCATAAAAATATTCGTAAGTATCTACCCTAGTTTCTTCTTAGTTTCACCTTTTGTTCATAATTTCAGAGTTTGAATTCTATGCTTTAAAATACGAATGGATTAACTCACACCAATATTTTACTTCACCATTGTAAGTTTCGTTTTCTTCATTTTCAAAGTATTTACATAGTGACAAAAAAATATCAGACGTCCTTTGAGTCTGCATGAACTTGCGAAGCCATGATTACTTCTCTTATTAATAATTAATCATTGTTTTATAGTGATCAACTTCCGACTTTTTCCCCTCACCTACAGGTGACCGACAACAGTGTGCCGGGAAGCACATTAGAAGAGAACAACAAAATGCAGAGCAGCGAAGAGTTATGAAGTCTTCGCAAATTTGTTCCCTACGAATGGATGCCGCGCCAGCAATGCAGTCTTCCTTCAGCGTTGAAATTCAGCGGTCACACTCCCTGCCGCCCCCCTCCCAGCAGCCCCCCACAACTCCTGGGGCACAGACCTCCACACCACACCCTGCTGGATGACAGGCCGTCGGAGCATGACTCCCTCCAACTTCTTATGACCCGTTTAGTCTTTATATTAAATGTTTTCATACACGTACTTCCTGGCTATTTAATAACAATGGCAAGCAATGTGTAGCGCCAATCAATTTTATATCGCTCGGGCAGCTAGTTAGGAGTCAAATCTTTCCCCGGATTACCTTAACAGTTTGTAAGTGAAAACTTCCATAGTTTGTAAATACAAGGGAATTAATTTGTAAAATGTGTGGAACTTTAACTCCTGTTGTGCAGTAAATCTGTACATATGCTAGATAAGTCTTACACCTGTCATGCATCAGTTCCAAATTTTCTCCTCCGATGACGGAGAAATTCTAATGTCTGCAATTCGTTCATGACAATATAGCGGAACACAGGTAGAACGTCGAAAATAAATCTTATATCAAAGCTAACGGAAAATGCTGTGGTCATATTTCCTATCAATAATGCTAGAAGAACTAACATTTATTTCTTCACACTAGCACTTAACACAATTACAACACATTCTTGAGGTATGCAAACCATGGTTCTACTTGTTAACTATGTCTACGTTACCGTCATGATAGAACATCTACTTCTGTAACTTGAACAAGAATACTGCTCATTTAATAAAATCACTCAAACAAGTTTCGAAAGACCTTTTGAAAAATGTTGGATTGATAAAATTGTTGACAGAAAAAATTCTACGACTCACTGATCGCTATTTGTACACGTTAATTGTACCATGAAGTTAGATTACAGGAAGCTGTTGTCACACGAGATGCATTCATTACTAGACAGCATCCATTATGTTCCGTTAGTTTGAGCAGTTAAGTCACTCGTCAGTTATACTCAAGTTATTTCACTAGTTTTTCTTTTGTACTACATTTCTTGTTCCAGAACACATAGACTCATTTATCTCATTTTTTTGTTACTCAATCACGTATGAGTCTTTTTCTTTCGTTGAAGTTCGACCAGGATTCAATTATGGAGCTTCTACTTCAAGAGGATTTAGATGAATAATATTCATGTGGATGCCATCTTGTATTGTAGACTCTCGTCTATAATGCCTACATTGGTCTCCACATAACACTCGCCTCTCACCCTGGAAAATACAAAAATTACCACCTTGCACCTTTCCACGGCAACAATCAGAAGGTTGTTTGAAAAATGTAACATGAAACACAAAACTTGACATTGACTGTCTAAGAATAATTTTTCATTCATTCGTGAAACTTTTGCTACCTTTGCTTGTCAGTATGACCTACATCTGTAAGATCTTGTCCCTTTATTCTCCTGCTGTTAATTCTGGCGGACAATTCATAAAATTTGATTGCTCTCGAGTAACCCACCTATGAAAGACTGAAACCTGCAGCAAGGCCTCACTGTACC
>VCRD01000032.1:159927-196139 GCA_006783055.1 Trinorchestia longiramus | reverse complement strand
ATTCAAGTATGCAGCTAAGTAAATAAAAAATATATAATAACTTACTTCATACAGGGAGGTGCTTACAAAAATATTTTGATGAGTAAAATTAATAGAAGAAACTTTAAAGTTCAATTTTAATATTTATTTAAAAATATATTGTAGATTTCACTTTCGTTACTGCTTGAGCAAAAATGTGTTTTTTTTAATGAATTGTTAATTACTTGACTCAGCATCTCATGAGTCATGTTCTTGATTTATTGAACTATGTATTATTTTAATTCCTCCAAACTATCAAGCATCGTAATGTGAACCTTCCTCCTGAATTATCCTCATAAGAAGAAATCACGACGAAATAAACTTGGAGTTAGAGGCTACCACTGGACGGCCTCAATGCACCAAATTAACAAGCGTAGGACAGATTCCTTTAGCGGGTTCATTCTCTTGCGTAGAGACTGTCTGAACTGTTGCTTCTATACACAGTTACTTAAAGATTTAAGTATTATTGTTTCAGTAATTTCTTATCACCGCAGTATGCGTGATATTAAAAAAAAAGATACGCAACTTTTAATAACTGACCCTTTGATTCGCTCACTATTTACGAAATTAAATTTTGAAAAATAAAAGATTAACATAAAATGATTATTGGTAAAATAAATCCATCAGTAATTAATGTTAATTATTTTCTAATTATGCGATTGAATCCAAAATCCGTCTCTTCTCATTTGGTTTGTAATCGATATCATAAATATACTGTACCTAAGTGCAAGCATGTTTTATTCAAGTATAGAAGTTATTTCGACTGTTCTCTGATGACCTGATACCCATCATTAACATGCAGCTTATTGATAAGATAATACTAATGGTTTTATCTTACGAACAATTTTTAAATCTATGTAGCTCATCATACATTTTTCTTGCCCTCATCTCATCAATTTACGTTTATAATGTTGGTCTTTCCCTTATAATTAAGAAATCTAAAGAAAAGTTTCAGCAATTCAATATTCGCAGTTTTCTTGGTGCATACCTTAATTTGATCTGCTTGTAATAGCAAGAGTTTCTTTTCTCGTTTTCTTTGATTTCATGTATCTTGATGCAAACGCCTCTAATGAAACATTCAAATAAATAAATTTAACTTTACCTCTCGTGAAATTCCCTAAAGCTAAGAAATGACTCAAGTCGCGTATCATGGCCTGGTGTTGCTGTGGAGGCTGACGTAGAGTTGAGGTTCACACAGCAAGCGTTCTATGATTCAACATCACCAACACCTAAAGCGAGTTCAACATCAAGACACGCAATGAACGTGCAGCGTGGATTTGCCTGCTATGAATGTACTCTACATTTTGTTGGTATAAATATAGGATTTTCCGGAGAAATTAACGTAAGGTTTCCGCTAGGAGTTAAGCTCTAAATATGGACGTGGTAGGGAACAGAAGATGCTTTGCATAACTATAGCCATTTTTATAGGCTTATTTAAAATTAAAAAACAAGCATTAAGACTATTTGTTTCTATTTTATGTATCATCGTTATCAAAATATTATTAATCCTCCACACGATACAAAACCAAATATAATTAATAATACGAGTATTTCTCTTAAATTAATGTAGGATTATTTATAAATTTCATAGAGCGGTTCAACTTTTCTAATGTTTATAGGACATTTGTTTACAAATTTTAACTGTTCGTATTTTCCTGAGTGCTGTTGTATGCTGAGCACTCGTCTACAAGCCACAGTTTTTATCAGGTGTCTTCCATCATCTGGCAAATGGTGGACAGTATGGACCATCGCTGCTTCTTGCAGTGCATGCAACGCATGTGTCTTCATTGCAAGGAGCTCCTCTGTCATGCGTAGATGTAATTCAACAACCAGCAAACCTGCCAACATCTACGCTTCAGAACTGCTATTCCTGGGCAGTGACAAATAAACAGCTGCAATAACTGGCTTAGTGGTGTATTTAACTTTCATCAGGTCTTTGGACTTGATTTACGATAAAATGTTAATAAACACCAAAATACGTTAAGATAATTCACTGTTACGATGAAACTTTAAAGCAGGAAATTTTTTAATGATTCATCTTATAAAATACTAGCTTCTTCTAAGAGCATTCACAACGTCGATATTTTATGGACTCCCCATGACCTACGTAGAGCCTGCGCTGCTTTTTTATCTTCTTAAATATTATAAATAGAGGAAGCATGAAAAATTTTCGTTCAGTAAGGGCTCGAATCTTTGCTGCTTGTCCAGCAATCGTCTGTTAAATTAACTTAACTTTGGTTGAGATTAGGACATTGACTTGCAGAGCATGAGTTGACAAATAAAACGCTAACGTATAAGAAATAGAATTCAGTCACCACGGAAGCTTTTGTCCAAACCGAAAATATTTGAGAAAATACTATCAAACCACGACCTAACACACTAGAAAAACTAGCGCAAGCACACGTAGCTTCTTAATCAAATTTTATTGAGAGATTAATCACTATACTAATCAGAAAATATTTGAGATGTGTGCATAAACAGTACATAAAACGTAGAAGAAATATCCATGAAGCGACTCCTTCAAAATGTGCTGTTAGTCGCAAATTTTAATCGCCTAACCTTTATAAAAATTTTACACAATTATAATGCAAAGATAGCTAATTTTTTTGTATCGAACTTACTCACGGTCATAATCTCTATTGAACTGACTAAGAATACGTCATATTGTACATCATTTTCTACAATTGCATATCTTTAACAAGTATTATTAGTGGTAGAGTTTTAATACTTTCACACTCAAGTAGACTAGACTTCCATCCAGCTTATCAAAGCGCCCTTACGAGCCTATACCTCAAGCTTCAGCGCAGAGAACAGGAATAGTCACTTGGAGCATCATCACTACTCTTGTGGTGTTGACATTAAAAATTGACAATCCAGTGTATCTGTACTGCATATCCGATTGAAAATACAGTTTCTTTTGTTCTTTCTTTCTTTTTTTTTCTTTCTTTGATGAAATATCACTTGTTGTGAATCCGAAGTATCTTGTTTATTAGAAGAGTCAACCCACATTGTTGGGTGGTTTCAAACTTAATTTCTAATTTTTTCCATACGTAAATCTGCACTATTTCTTATGTTTCATTTTACTTGGAATACAATGTTAGTTTTCAAACATCCTGGATGTTTTTTTTGCTCACGTTTTCGCCCACTGACAGAGAAGACCGTGTTGCCTAAAACTGGTGTTGCGGCTAGCAGAGGCTGAGACTAAAGAAGCGAGTCTCTATGAGGCGAGCGATGTTGCCAGAGATCAAACACCGCAACCGACTCTTGAACGGGATTGAGGCTTTGATTGCCAATACCAATCCAGCGGATTGCCATTGAGCAGAAGCACAGTCGTTAAGCAAAAGGAAACAATCCCTCAATCACACTTGAAGCTCTGTTGGAGAGCGCATTGTCGCCGTGCCGGCGATGGGGGACGGCAGGGATGAAGACTGGCGTAGAAACGCCTTGGATGAATCCCACCCACATCACACGAGCGTAAAATCTGCATTTTGCATCATACGTTCCCTAAACCTGAACGCAGGACTTAGCATTTTATCCATTCAGTATAATACTGAGAGCAATGCCAACGAATTTTACGCTATGATGCGCACACCCTGGAATTCATCCTCACTCGCAATATCTGTGAGTGGAAACTTGTGATAGATACTCTCAAAATTCTTCTTAGCCTTGATAACTAGTGCGAGTTTTTATAACAAGTTATATCCAAAGATTTTGAAACGAAATAAAAATACATTTATATTTATATTTATTTTAGGTGCACCGTCAATCTGTCAATCGACTACCATATCAATCGTAAAAACTGACCAACTTATTTGCAACCATTCAACAGTATGTTAGTTTGCTTTCCATTAAAATCACCCACTCTGTTCCGTGCACAACTGATACCACATTGTTTCGTCTATCATGACCATTATTATTCTTCTAATTTACTACTTCTATTTTTGTGCTTTACTCTCAGTTATCTCTGGTATCTGTGCTCTTCACTACAGTGATGTTTTTTTGCAAAAATGTTTCAGAAAAAGAACAAGTTTTTAAACTCGGTCGTAATACTTTCAACAGAATGGACTTCATTTCTTTAGATAGTTAGATTATTAAATACATCTTCCTTGGATAATGAAGCACACATCCTAGACATTTTAAATCACATACATCATGAAACTGTTATCATACAACTTGTGCAAGACTAGCATTGTAAAATGATCATTTACATTTCGAAGGTAGTAACAATTAAAGCCATGTCTCCATGTTCATTCCCTCTCATTAGTTAGTTTATAGAAATAAAAATAAATTCTGTCAAGTTTTTGTATTTCTAATGTATTTTGAGCAATGTCTATTTTCATATCATACGAAATACAGAATTTGCTTGGCACTAGCGTCAAAAGTGAATTAAATACTTAGTTAAACTCCGTACATTATATGCTAAAACAATCAATTGAAAAATAAAGTATGCTTTTTACTCACTCAGTGTACAAGCTCTTTCCTGCCTTGATGATTATCTTAAAACTCAAACCTAAAGTAGGCTTAGGTTAGCATAGTTTTAGAGACTATTAGATGTGAGAAAAGCAACGAATGGATTGTTTTCTAGTTAAAGACATAGTCTGTGAAGAGTACAACTACCGTGTTGAAGAACTCGGAAAATTTTACTTTGAATAATGACACTAATAAAATAAAACTAATTAACTAATGTGATACGGATAGAGCCGATGCAATAGAATTAACATGATCGCTCTGTAAGATCAATTATTCCTAAAAACACCGATAATAAAATCAGAGCATGCACGTTTGTCTCTATATCCTAAAACCTAATTTCTAATACGTATGAAAACATCTTAATGAGTACTTCCACTATGCAAAACGCACACACCTTCAGATACCCACACGCCAACATATACACACACATACACAGACACATACACAGACACACACCCGCACACACACTCTTAACTATGTCAGTAGATTGACGCAGTGGAAAATTTGACTCACTCTGATCGTCACTCATATTAGGTTTATGGGTACCTATAAAAAAGGACTCTAAAATTAGGATGCCCTGCTTATTATTTGCTCATTATTTGGTCGTCTGACACAGTCCTGCATCTCGTCATCCCCACGCGAGGAACGAAAGTAGAAGAAAGAAAATCTACTATGACAAGCAGGAGTAAACCAGTTACAGCTGCTGAGCTCTGGAATGAAACGTGATTGGATGCTTTATTATCACACGGTTCAAAATGAAATGTTGGAGTTAGTACATCAGTGCTTTCGAAAATGAGCTTCCTCATCTTCGTCCAATTGAATGTGAGGAGATGGCAAGGTACAGTACTCTAACTTACTTTCTCAGCGGTGTACTGTACGTGCAAAACATCAGCGGTGTAAATGAAACTGTCAGTTTGGAAACTGTCAGCCTACGTCATCAAGTTCACAGAGACTCACAAGAAAGTTTTCGATCTGATACTGCTGAGAATCAGTACCATCTTTCATCACTGGCAAAAAATCTGTAATTTCTATTAAGAAACAATTAAAACAAACTCATTTTCAACACGTTTTCCAAAGCAAGAAAGGAATGGAAGAAAGCCGGCAAAACTTGAAGTAAAGCGTCTTCGAACACATTACACATAAGCAGACATATTCACCATAGATTGTTCTTTTCAATTGTACAATTTACCATATGCACTCCATTTAAACTGCGAGCAGCAAGTAATAATTTTCCTTGCAACTCAGGAAGCCATCTGCAGCCTCAGGGGAAGCGTGGGTGTCCGGTGCCCCTTCAAACAAGAGACACAACCCTGATTTGGCCGGACTTATAAACCACGTTTGCTTTCTTGGGTTACTGTGTTGACTGTGCTGACTGTTATTGACTGTTATTGACTGTGCTGACAGTGTTGGAGCTGACAGTATTGACCGTGTTTTATGGCATCAGCGGTCCATACAGCCACTGTGATTATGATGTTCGATGCTGAATAAAAATTCTAACGCTAATTGGGAGTAATAAAGATTACATTCAGAGTGAGTTGAGATTTAAATTTCTGTCTGCTCCAATTGTATTGCATGCTGGTGCTACGTTTCCAAAAGAAAAACTATTACAGACGTATTATTAATCACCAAAAGTAGGAATTTCTAACCGCATACGTTTAAAATCTCTTGAATTTGTGAGCAGAACAAGTTAAAATTGGCTTTTATCAATTTTTATTCGTGTTTGTTATGGCAAGAACTCCAGCAATTGTATTTATTAATTTAAAAGCAGCTCGGACTGTAAATATTGTTTATTACAGTGAGTTGAAAACTTTTTATGAAATATTCCACGAAATTATAGCGTGTTTCAATAATATTATTTGTTTATTTGAACATTGCCTAACGCTGCAGAGAAAAGACGCTTGAAACTCATATCGCTCTGAACTGAGCTAACAACGAATATGACCACACTGCCCTCGTTATAACCTTTTTATTTACAAATCTAAATTTTAAGGCAGTTATTTTGTTTATATCGTTCTTCTTCTTCTTCTTCTTCTTCTTCTTCTTCTTCTTCTTCTTCTTCTTCTTTTCTTTTTCTTCTTCGTCTTCTACTTAGCGTTTTTGTTCCATAATATTGCCCGTATTTTGAGATATATATTATATATTAATACGCTTACGACTATCGTACCTGTGCGTCACACCCTTCATTGTGGTATCTATTATACAGTTGGGGTCGGGTCACGTTACATTACGTTACTTTGGGTTGGGAATTTAATGAATGGTTTGGTTTTAGAATTTTTTTCCATTTTTCAATTTTTTAAATGGTTTACAGTTTTTACGTTTTTTAAATTACTTTTTATTGTTTTTAATTTTGTGAATTTTCAAATGGTTTAATTTTTTGAATTTTTCGAATTTTTTGAGTTTTTTGCCGACGGTGCAGAGGGTTCTAATTTCCTGTGTTACATTATAGTGGTTTCATTTAATTTTCTAGGATGGCATCAGAGTTGTTGAATCATATAATCAATGATTGTTAATTTATTCACTACCTGTAAAATCATGCTACTGAACTAACCGCGAATTATTCGCGGGTCCTGCTAGTAGAAATTATCCTACAATGTACCTTATACATATGTATATGTATGTATGTATGTATATCAGAGTAACTTGTCCCTCAATATTCAAATGAACTGAGACATTCGGTTTCAAATTGACGTTACTTCTGGCTGAACGTGAGTTGGAGTAAACTTCAAATATGAATTGAAAACAAGTAGTTACGAAACAATGCTTGAATATTTGCTTTTGTGTTTTATTTAGCTTGTTTTTCTTCTCTGTTCGTGTTTAGGCTTCCGTTCACTATTTGCCCTATGAGCAAGAAAACTCTGCTCTTCTCTCTTCCCACGCAGTTTTCCTCCTAACCACTGACCTGTTTATCTGCCCTCCCTATTCGCTCACTGAAGTCAGTATTTGCCGACCAATTAGCAGTATTGCTTTCCTCTGTTTGGCTAACCCCTCCAATTTCTTTTCGAGCAACGGAGAGCTTGCCCATTTACTCTCGCAAATTGACGGTCTTCGTTGCCATTTCATTATGCATCATTCAATATACTAAATTAGGGATGAGCAAGCGAGAGTTGACGAATGAAAACAAAATTTTAATTTCAACTACCAGCTTCCAGAATAGTGATTGATCTCTCGATAAAATTTGATTGAAAAGCTTTGTGTGCCGGTTCTAGTTTTCCTAGTGTGTTGGGTCGGGGTTTGATTATTTATTGGACAAATAATCGAATAAACAACCTTCTCAGCATAATTTAAGCTGAACCTTTGCATTAAAATAAAGTAATTGTGTAACTTTTGTTTGTACACTGGATCAATTATTATGAATTAAAAATAACGAGTGTAATTTCAATTCAAAGATTCATTATATCTATCGGGAACATGGGTGTTGTAAAGAGGAAAATGGCAACGATTTCGCTACTGTAGAAGAACAAACAAATAAGAAACCTAAACTCTGTGTCTTATTGAAGTACACTGCTCAAATTTATTTTCTGTAACGTCAAGATAATTATGAGTATTTTGCGCAGCTCAAATCAAGTGTCAGGAAGCACTAGCGCTTGACCAGTCAGTTTAAGAGAAATATAAGGACAACCTCAAACATAATTAGTTTATTGAACACAAACAAATACCTAACTTTAACTCAGAAAATACACTATAGAGAACGGTCTTAATCTCAAATTTGTAAATAGATTAACAAATGAGCAGAACTTATGAAGAATGGGCCTGGAGACAGACGAGAACGTCCAAGGATCAGGAGTGAGGGTTACAGTATGAGCTCGTCCTAGTCATACGCTCCCTCCCACCGAGTATGATGAGTGACAGTCCGCTCCTACCAAACATAGGAGTAATGAGTATGTCAGCATGTAATTACACTCCACTGGCATGGTTTGCAAGAAACTAAACATAAAGAAACACGAAATAAGGACAGCATTGACTTAATGCAGGTTCACGGACCTCTCACACCAGCTCCTTGAGACGAAAGAGCGCGCCCAAGAATTCGCTACACCGATGTCTAGGAGCAGTGCGATAAGTTCCCTAAACAACTCTTAAAATGATCTACAATGATTCAATCCTAAGACCAAATTTTCGTATAAACTACTAGTTATGTTATTTTAATGGCAACGAACGAGCAACATACGCATAGCAACGCTTGTTATATCTTCGCACGAGATGTTCAGTTATATTAAGGTGTGCGCATGTAGACACATGTACGCATATTCTCTGTGATGCTCATATATTTCTCCCTCCGACAGAGTCTACGCAACTCCTTTCCTCTAGTCCCTTAGAAATAGTTTTCTGCACAAAATTTTCACTTTTTGTTAGGAAAAAGATTTTTCAATTTACTTTCTCAAAGAGGATTCGTTCATCCAACCGTTTGTAGAGCGGAGAGCAACTCACAGCAATTCAGTTCTAAGTAAGAAGCAAGTTCACTTTTTCATTTCCCGGCAGGCCCGTAGAGGTCCGTCTGCGGCTGCGGGTCCGCAGTAAATTAGGCGGATGCTTTGGAGTGGCACCCCTGATTTGCGTGTGGGCTGCCAAGTGTCGGGTTATGTGCCAACTTTGGCGTTGAGGCAGAAGTGCAGTCGCTCGGACACAGCCTCCCCTCTCTTGGACAACCGCAGGCCAACCAAAATACTGACCTGGCCTCGACTCAAACCGTGAGACTGGAATTCTGAATTAGAGCTAGATCCTGACTGATGATCTTGAGCCTAAAATCGTGACATAAGACTGAACCTAAATTGAAAACCTGAAGTTACGGTACTTTACTTGGACTGAACTTTAAGTAAAACTTTCACACCGTGATGTTGAGTTTTAGCTGGACCCAACGGGAGGATTGTACACAAAAATTCGAACCCAAACGGGATCAGAAAGTTTGGAAACTGGAATATTGACTTTACCTTGAATAAGAAACTCAGAGGAGACACATACACATCGTTTAGAAAATAGCCGTACAAGCCTATTATATTATGCATGCGGTCGCTTACCACCTACATTTATTTGGTTTGTGTTCTATTACTGCAATATTTAATTAAACTGGTAATGAAACTCAACTGAAATTAATCAGTAAAAATTGTTCAAGTTTAAAATTTAGAGTGTAGGAAACTTGAAGTTATGAAAATCTTAGAACTGAGTAACTGTAAAGAATCCTTAACTTTAATGTGGAGGAAATTTATTGTAGTCTTCCTTTAAAATTAAAGTGACCCTTGAATTCTAGTATTATTGAAGCATAAAACTCTGAGTTACTGCAACCTTCAAAGTTAATGACCTATGAAGTTTTCACCATTGAGATACAGACTTTTAAATGGGATAAACCTTAGTGGTGTAGTTGTCTTTGGGATGTAGGACCCAGTGAGGACTATAGTTGATTCAAAAGTAAAACCCTGTATGACGTAGTAGCTCAAATGAAGTGCCAACATTTGACGTGACACGATGTTAAAAATGTACGTAGAATTTAAATTACAATAACCTTCCACGTGCAGTAATATCTCGTTTGTGAATACCTTTGAGTTGCAGCAATCTTTGAATAGTACTAGCCTCTCAAATGTAGCAGAGCTTCGTCTGTGATAATCTTTCAGGTGCAAGTATTATTGCTTGGCTAGCAAAATTACAAACAAAAATGAGCTGAAGAAACGCATTCTCCTCTTAACTTATAATAATAAAGAATGTCTGCATCAGTTCGTGTAAGAGCATGCTTTCCAATGAGCAGGTGAGCGTTTCAGCTCATCAAAATTAACCATCTGCTGTTAAGAAAATAAAGTTAATCAATTCCCAGTGAAGTCGTTATTCTTCAAGTTAAATAGTTATGATGACTTACAGAAACTTCAGCTTGTCTACGGCCAAAGTTCTTAACATATTCGCCAAAATATTTATGACGTTTACAACAGTTTTTCTCCCTTTGTAATGATATTGATATTGTTTATCGTTGTGGTATTGTGTCTTGATCTCATCTCTGTACAACGATTATGCTCGGTCAGCTGCTCCAGTGTAGACAGAACAATTTCTGCTCGAATCACGGGGCATGAAAAAAAAAATTCCGCAGGGTCGTCAATGCTAAAATATTAAAAATATTCTAATGTGGTGAATTGAATTTCTGATTAAAAACTTGATTTTTTTTTAATGGAAATAAAGAAAGATTTATTCAAACTTTTCAAGTCCATTCTTTCGAGAGTGACGTACACGCCCATTGTTTAGTGAAAGCTTTGATGGTTAGTTTATCACGTCTTTGTCAAATTCTGGCCATTTTGTGTTTACAGAACTCTACAAAAAAACTAACCCTCTGCACTTCATATAAGTTGCTGACATTTAGAATAGAATAGATTATGGTAATAGGAACTACCTGTTTGATCAATTCTTGTGTTGCTCTCCAAGTCTCATACCATTTCAAGTAAAGGCATCTATCACACACATGCACCTCAATCACGCCCAAACATTTCAGTGACATACATGCCCCTTGACCACGTACAGGCATTTTAGTCATGCATATGCACCGCAATCATACACTGGCGCCAGAAGTTAAGGACGATATACATACATAGGAACAGCACTTTTTGCTAGCAATCCTTCAATAGTCACATGAACGTTACTTAAAATTACATAATTCTGTTCAAACCAGTTCAATAACAGTTACCAGTTCCCAGTGAACTTGGTGCTGCTTGATGGATGGTGCAAGAGGCATTGCTCGTTATGAAGACAGACAGGGGACCATTCTTGGCAAGTGTTGATGAATTGATTTGGCTGGCAGCGATCCTTCAAAGCGTTGCTCTGACAGACGGCAGTCACTGCACATTCACTCGTCTTGTGCAAGTACAATAATAGTTTTTCATATTTCGGTACTTTTTGAAGTTTATTTACATGAGACCGATTCAAAAAAATAGTGGAAGTATTGTGCATCTTACACTAAATATATTATCCACATTTCCGAGTAGTAATCAGAAAGAGAAGAGCATCATTTCGTTGGGTTTATTTGGCTTAATCTATAAAATTGTAAGAAAAACAGATTTATTTTTCTTTGCACAACTCGACGGTAGCAAAATCGAGCTTCTGCGTGGCCCATCGACGTTGAAATTTTAATTTTTAACGTCAGGAAGTGCTTTTGAATTCATAATTAAAAGGAGAACAAGAGACTACTTGCGAGATTACGACAATATATAATATGAATGCTCATGAAAAATTTAATGTTTTCAGTATTTAGAGAAAGAGTGTGAATAACATTTCATATAATATTTGTGATCGAACATGATATTAGTTGCCGATGCTCCTCCGTAAAAGAAATTATGTTTTAACACTTCTGTATGTTATTATTTTATTGAAAAAATGAAAACATGGAATAAAAATAGACTGTATTGCATTAGAATAAAGGGCTAAATGAATTCTGTTCAATAGTTACCATCTATAATTATACAAATGGTACTTGACGTACATAAAATACTCAGCAATGGAATCAATAATATTGCCTCATTCGAATTTCTCGGTCGATGGATAGCCATTTCAGCGACGGCAGCAGAAGCAAAATTACGCTATTTATTACCGTACTTTTCACTTTATTTATCTTATTTTGGGTGTGTATCATTATAAATATTTTTATATATTTTAATTTATCTAAATATGAAGTACAAGTCCATTGCTTCTGCTACAAGAGGGCACGTCACAAGCACTCTATTAGCTGGAGACAAACAATTTAGAGAATGGTCTGGCCACTTCCCAGAAGTTTGCAAGAATTCTGGGCCTTGTAACCAAAAGGTAAATTGAGCAATGAAATCGCGAGTAAAAGGCGAACTCTTGCCGTTGAAAAAGTCCGCGCAGTCAATGGTAGGTTTACTCGTCGGTAATTAGAGGCCCTGCCTTCAC
The DNA here is from genome assembly GCA_006783055.1 of Trinorchestia longiramus. Classification (NCBI taxonomy): domain Eukaryota; kingdom Metazoa; phylum Arthropoda; class Malacostraca; order Amphipoda; family Talitridae; genus Trinorchestia; species Trinorchestia longiramus. Next base: position 183,776 of record VCRD01000032.1, on the reverse strand, counting down.
ATAACAATAATAATAGCAATATGATCTCGGTATTCCGTTAAGTTTCACCGTAAATCTTTACTTTAGCAGCAGGAAGAAATGGGAGGCTACGGGTCCTGCGTCGGCAATCCTTGAGCACGGGTCATCTACGCCCTCTACCGCTGGAGCTCAGGGTGCGCTGCCTAGGATTCCGGTTGAACGCAGTTCTGGTGGTGGAAGACTGACATTCCGACTCTAGACCCCAGGGACCGACGGACCTCGAGCGTGGGGGTGCTGAGGCTAGCCGTTCTCTCCAGCTTTTTTATTGATAATGTTCTGGCTCTAGCAGACCTTAGAGTTTTAAATGTCAATCTGGTTATTTAGCAAGAGGCCAGTTTTATTGGAGGGACGGCTTAAAGCTTAACCAAAAATATTGTGAACCTCAATAAACTGTTAAAGAAAATTTCCCTGCTAAAGCGAAGCAGTTTGTCGCTAAATTCCAAGTTAAGCGACTAACTTGCAATTTAATCATAATTTACGTTTCAGTTTTGACGGTAAATTCGTCAAAATGAATATTTCTTGAAACTCCTAAATATACAGAAAATGTTGAATTACTAGTCGAATTAAAGTAAATGAATTAATTTAAAACCTTGATTTTTATTTCTGCAGTGTCGTTTATATTTGTGGGCGTGCGAATTTGCGACAACAAAACAATATTTGTTTCCCCCTTTTTATGCTTAAAATAAGTGGTCCCTGTTTTTACTTCAGTCCTTCAGTAACTGGTAGACTTGTGAGAAGATTCTATTGTAAAACATAGAGAATTTTCATCTATCAACTACCTGTATTAAGTAATTTCTATGAATATGAACTAGAATTTTTTGCAACCTTTTGCAACAGTAGTATTTGATGTTAATTTTGTTTATGCTCTGTAAATGTTTTTGCGCTCCTGGCCCTGAGTAACGATTGTCAATTCCTTACTCTTTTTATGGTTCGTTTACTTAGGGTAAAAAAGACCCAGCTATACAAGATGCAATGTCTGCAACTTGAAAGTCCAAGAGACGTGAATATTCGGGAGACTGAAGGAATGGAGCCCATTGGATGCGAAACCTCTATAGTATATAAATAAAAGACGAAATGCTTAGTTCATTTCAGAATCGTTAGCTAGAAATATTTATACTCTCAGGACTTTGCACTGCTCGATCCAGGATGTCTGAACATATTGGGAGCGAAACATTTCTACCACCTACCAGTCAACACTTTACAGCGCGTGCGGGTAAAGTCCTTTACTCAATGCCTGTCCGACACAAAGCGTAGTGTGGGGGCAGTGTAGTCCAGCTGGGGATTTGCTCGACCTCTTCTAGTAATGTTTGCGTGTGCGTTGGGCGAGTTTCAGTCATAAAGGCGTCTGTGTTTTATGCTCGTGCAGACCGGCGCATCTTCTGACCAACTCTCCGGAATATTCGTGAGAGTCGAGCTCCATTTCGGAGTCCAACCTTGGCTTGCTGAGCTCCGTGGAGGCTCTCAAATACAGCCCGTGTGGGATTGAACACTACTTTCCTAAGCAATACCTCACAGTCACATCACCTGCCTGAATACGTTTCATGAGCCCTCTGCTAACATAAAATTTTCAAAATCATCTAAATGTTAGAGAGACAGAACGTTTTAGCTTCCTTCTTTTAGACACTTTCGTTTGAAGTTCGTACAGAGTCGAATATGAATGGTATTTCAGTCTGTTAGAAAATAATATCTTAGTCTGGGCTACTAGGAAAGAAATTACACTCTTGGAATGTTATTTTGCAATTGAGCTTTTGGTGCTACCCACATATTTTCTTCCAACTATACTTCTGGTTCGTTTAGCCTACGTACGCAGCATCATATCTTTAATTAGACCCATTGCATTTAAACCGACAGCTTTATTGTAGATCCAAATTTATTGATTATTTCATAGGTTCTTCTCAATAAACTGTTGTTTTTATCCTGGTATTGGTGTCCAAAAAAAGGAAATGCCCTCAAAACGAATGCTGGAAAACGTCAGTTTCCCTCTACTCAAAATATTCAAATGAATAATTATAAGAAATACTCTTATTGTGCAGAGTAATTTGTCAACATAAATGTTTTTCGTGCGAAAATCGTTAATATTTTTCCTGTGTCTAAATAAATTACACCAAGTTGAAAACTCGAATAATTCTAAAAAGCCACGTACTTTATACAAAATGGAAGCATGCTCAACATTGGACACGGTTGAAAAAATAATGCCGCTTGATATAAAATTCTTACTTTCAACTGTTTCTACAAACGCACGTGTAAAATATTGAAAATTCTAATAATAAAGTCTGAGGAAAAACAGTTTCTTGCTTATTTTTATAAATACCTAAATGTTTACAGTATTTAGAGTTTTTTGTCATTATTGATATACGCTTTATTATAAGGTAATTTAGGTCATTATCGAGTTATACAACTAGTTTCACAAACGATGGAATTAGAAAACTAAGTTTCCACTGATGTGCAAGCGTACCAGCAAAACTTGAAATGTTACAAATCTTTGCGAGCATATCAATAACTAAATGTGAAACGTCAATCCGGATCTTAGTTCGAAGTATACACTTGATCAGTTACATGAGAGCTTGATAACAGCTTCACGTTCCTATAAAGTGAAGGCGATCTGAACCTACAAAGCTCTACAAATATCGAGGACGAATATAGGTCGGTGAAATCACAGGAAAGTTTAGGAGACTTGTGTTTGTGCCCACGTCTTTCACGTGCCAACGTAAAAGGTCGAACCACTTCTGTTTATAAACCGGATCTTCGGAATTTGCCTGTCGAGCTCAATGTAGGAGAAAAGAAACAAAACTAGCCATGGACAACCTTTACTGAATTGTTGCTCGTAAGTGTAGTACGTACATTGAAAACTTAGATCAATTACGGCTGAAGAACTGGACCAGTGAGGAAAGAAAATTTCTTTCCTAGTGTGAAAATTAGCGAGAACACGCGTGCATTATTTACATATAAGAATATGTACATGTACTGCAATAATAAACAGACGTTGTCTACATTCAAGAGCATGGATTCCAATAACTCGCATACATTATTTACATGCTAGAGTATGTACTGAAATCATGATGAAGTTAAATACATATCATAAAAAAATAAATGTTTTTCTTTTTCCTTTGATATCATGCAATATCTTTGTTTCACAACGGAGATAGAGAAAAAGGAATCAACTTTTCTCGAAGTTTTTTACGTTGTTCTTATTGATTTAACACTAATGCTGTAATTTTTAAAATTCTGATTACTATTAATCTTAATTGTTGTTATTAATCCTGATAATATTATTAATATATTAAATATTGTAATAACTAATATTAGGAATAATAATATTCGTAAGGTTTCTGTATTATTCTTATTATTTTTTATTATCATTAGTATTTTTCCCTTTTTAGATTTATTTATTGTCTTGATATTTTCTTAGCACCCTGGTATTAGCTCACAAACCAGGAAGAGAGCCCAGTGACATGAAGCCTTTATTATTTCTCTTGATTCAAAGCAGCCACACTGAAAGTAACAGTTACATGCATACAATAAATAAGTCTTCGAGATAAACTTTTCGTCGGCTCCCAAAGCACTGTATAAAGAGTAAATATTATCACATCTATTTAATCAATATCGTTTTTGCACAGTAAATTTCATATCTCCGCAATGAATATCTTGTCTGCATAATAAATATCATGTATGCGTAGTAAATATCGTGTCTGCGTAGTAAATATCGTGTCTGCGTAGTAAATATCGTGTCTGCGAAGTAAATATCGTGTCTGCGTAGTAAATATCGTGTCTGCGTAGTAAATATCGTGTCTGCGTAGTAAATATCGTGTCTGCGTAGTAAATATCGTGTCTGCGTAGTAAATATCGTGCCTGCGTAATAAATATCGTGTCTGCGTAGTATAGATGTATTAGCGCAAGGATAATTTTCCCATACCAGAGGGAAACAACAAGTATCATAGTTTTCATTAAAATAAAATTAGAGAACGCTAGGACGAAAATGAACATTTGCATGGGCCTTTTTTAAGCAATACTCCGTTAAGTGCCTTTTGTTTTCTTTCATAGTGAACAATCTCTCCCTGTAGTGCTTCACTGGTACTCAGTAGTTTCACTTTGTGTATTTCATTTTATTTTCTTTCCCAAATCAATCTAAAATCCACTATGTCTAAGTAACGTGTAGCTGTAGACGGATACCAAAATGTCCTCCTGCTCTAAGCGGTTACTGGTGTGACGACGCGTTGTGGGTATTTTGTCAATATTTTTCCGAGTGCTACCTGCTCCAGTGTAGCACCTCTTATTAGTGTGTACTTTTAGTTACGCTATAACTTTCTCAAATTGAAGAACATTGAAGAGACAAGGTGCGGCAAAGTAATTTCCTTTTTTCATGACTTTTTTAAATGCAAAAAAGGAAGTTGTGTTGCTGCAGCCTGTATGAAGGAGGTATCTTGAGAACCTGTTCGCGTGCCAACTTACGAAAAGCTTCTACAACCTTCCTTCATTAAAAGAAATACAAATTATTTGCGCTGCAAAACTATTATCGAAGACAATTCATTTTTTAGACTAAAAAGTTTGTTTCTCAAATCTTCTCATGTATATTCTGGCTTTCCCTCCATAGGAAAGAGTTTAACTTATCATATTTATAATTCCTCCACCATTATCAATCCTTTCATTATCAAGCTTGTTTTACTATGTCCCAGCTAACACTCATACTCCGTCTTCACTTCTACTCCACCATACATCTTCTGCACTTCTCTCACACTATTCTAATTTCTCTTATGGTCTCTATCTCCTCACTTTTCCCACCTTTTCTATCCGCCCCTCCCCTCAAGTCTACGGCGAAGAGGGGCAGCAATCCCACTAATGCCACTTGGTGCTGTGGTGTTCCTATGACGACCATCAAACCCTTCGCTCGAGCGACGCTGCTGTGGTGGCACCCCACAGCGGACCTCCAACGGTACCAACGAGTACTTGCAGCAGGACTGCCGAGTACCTCGTGCATGCTGAGTACCTAGCTCATTTGAATGACCACATCACAGTATATTGATGAAATGAGTACGTAACTACGCCCTGGATAGCACACATCAGCTCCTACTGGCTACTGAGTACTCGCGAGTAGCTGACAGCTTTCGAACAGAGTATTCCATCGAATGTAGCTGGCAAGTGAAAATATCGGCTTCACCAGCTCCATTTCAGAAGATAAATAACCGAAATTGAATTAGCTGTAGAAAATAATCAACTAACATATTTTTTCAATACAATTTTTTTGGACATCTGCAAAAAAACACATCACATAACATTCATTGATTATCGTGTAAAAAAATTAAATCTTCGGCTCTCATACATCATTTAATATTTCATTCCTTTAGTACCTTCGTTTCAAAGGATTCATCCAATATTCTAGTTCTTATAAGACTCTGACTTAAGTAATATAAACTGATTGGTTGAAAGAGCCTGGCGATAATGGAAGAACAAAGTTGAAACAGATAAATCAGTGGGCCAGTCGGGATGAAAATTTATGGATTTTCTTGCTTAGAATATTAACTTCAGTGCCCATTTCAAGCTGATCTAATGACACCGGGTGCAGTAGTTGATATTCATACAAAACTTTGTTTCAGTTGAGTAAACTGAGCTCAGGCATACATAAAGATGGTGGCGACGAGCACCGTCAGTGAGTGAGATGCTAGAATTTCGATTTCCAATGCAAATTCCAATGCATATATTGAGACTGTATTTATTGATGGAGAAGATGCATATTATTCATAGTATTAAATTGAAAATTTAACCCTTACCGACTCCCCTGGAGTAGATTGTGTACTCTGTCGTATGAGGCACAAATGTAAGGTGTTGAAGCTATTAGTCATTTGATTAAAATTAGTTTTTCTTTATCACGGGCTGATAATTTTCTTTTGTGGTACTTATTCTCCCTTCCACAATTGCAGGCCCAGCATCCGTTTATTCCACTAATTAAGACACAAATAACTAACATTTGGACCAATCCCGGAGGCTTGTGAAAATATAAGATGAATGTATTCTTTCAATAATAAGGGTTTGGTAGCGTCAAGATCATAATCATATTACTTAAACTTTGATCCATGTATCTTGTTGAAGCCAAAGTTCTAAAATGTGACGACAATTGTGATGAAAACTATTAACATCCCATATTTAGTACGCTACAAACATTAAGCAATTTATAATACGTATCTGAAATTAAGCAAAAATATGCATAACCAATTTGCCATGAAGGCTGTGGTAAAAAAGTCTTACATACTATAAAACATACCGAGATTGCTTGATGAAATTCAAAATAAGACGTTCCTTCGGGATTCCTCAGGTAATCAAATTCAGTATTTTTTTGACTATTAGGCTGGTCAAGAAAGAATTTGTTCAATTTTTCTTCTTAGGAATAAAATGCTAATTCAGCACAATATAATTCGTATTTTTGATACGAATGTCCTTTCACACTCTTAATTACGAACTCGTGACTATGCTGACGTATCTCTCCTTAGTGATGGCATTGTGTTATGTGCTGTTCTTTTTAGTGATGGCATTGTGTTATGTGCTATTCTTCTTAGTGATGGCATTGTGTTATGTGCTGTTCTTCTTAGTCATGGCATTGTGTTATGTGCTGTTCTTCTTAGTGATGGCATTGTGTTATGTGCTATTCTTCTTAGTGATGGCATTGTGTTATGTGCTGTTCTTCTTAGTCATGGCATTGTGTTATGTGCTGTTCTTCTTAGTCATGGCATTGTGTTATGTGCTGTTCTTCTTAGTCATGGCATTGTGTTATGTGCTGTTCTTCTTAGTGATGGCATTGTGTTATGTGCTGTTCTTCTTAGTGATGGCATTGTGTTATGTGCTGTTCTTCTTAGTGATGGCATTCTGTTATGTGCTGTTCTTCTTAGTGATGGCATTCTGTTATGTGCTGATCTTCTTAGTGATGGCATTCTGTTATGTGCTGATCTTCTTGGACCCACGCTTGTGACAGTGTCAACAAGTAAGGTTATTAAACTGAATGGCACGTCACTGCCATAACTTACAGTGAAGAAGAAGCCCATGTATTATTTTCATACGAGTGCAAAAGATAATCGTGCCATAAAAGCTACTACATGGGACGTGCAACGTTTGAATAGAATAGAATAGAATGAGGTTATAGGAACGAACCTCCTGGCCCATTCTTGGGTCGGATAATTACTCCAATAATTATTCGGTTACCCAAGTCCCATGCCGTTTTTCTAGCCGCGTCAACCATGGTGGCATCGGGATTCGAACCCGGGTCTTTCCGCTCGCAAGCGGATTCGTTCACCAGTCGACCAAGCTGGTGGTAGAAATGACTTGAAGATTATACATCTTTTGTAACATGCGTGCGAGTTTTAGTAGGTATAAAGACACGATAAAACAAAACGAAGACGCAGATTGCACGACAACTTCGAGTATAAGCTTCTTGCTTCAAGCTTCTCACCTAAAAGTCTAATTTTGTGTATATTTTTGACTTGTCATGGTTAAACTCGAATTGAAAAGCTCCTGTCCGTAGAAATTGATCACAGCATTATCAGAAATTACTTACATTGGCTCATGCAAATTATACTCACTCAAGAAATACTAAGCAGCAGCATAAAATTATATTTGTATCACGAATAACATCTTGAAACACACAATCAGCGTTCACTTTAGCTATGAGCGCCACCTAAGTTTAGTTACCGTAAAAGCTCGTCGGGAGAGAGTCAGTCTCATTTATTTTTAAAGGCCCCTACGGTGAGAGTTAAACCATTGAGGATATTAGCGAATTAGCTGCCGATGAGTCGTTTTTATCAGCGCGATCTGAAACGATCTCTCTATTAACACTTTAGGCCACTAACACTCCTCGAGGGAAAGCTGCGATCGTCCTAATCCCACACTGTCAGCTGAACTCGGCTCTGCAACACTCCTTTTTCTTTGTTCATTGTTTTCAGTTTGAAATATTAGTTATTTGAGTTATTTTATGGATATGCCTGTACAGAGCACTATGTACAAACATTTTTTTACCACAGTTATGCATGGTGACGCATATTTTAGCCGCACATCATTGCATTGATGTTTTCCAAAATTCAGGTTATCGAAAAAACTATATTCAACAAGACAGCTTCAGTGAAATAATAATTCTCTTTTTCTTCGATAAGTCACTTCTTGTAGGGAATCTCTACAATTACGAATAGGAAAAATAAGAAGACGGGTAATTTATACCAATATTAAAGGTTCCAATGCCCCTACTTTCCAGTGACACTACGCTTCTGTTCCATGTTTCGGAAACCAGCTCGTATTCACGGAAGTTTTGAAGGTTCGGCAAAATTTGTGCTCTAACTTTAGTGACACTCATTTAATTCAACTTGCATGATATATTTCAATTAATTTCATTTCCCAGCTAGAGTACTTTGCTAGTTCTTCTAGTCTTCAAAGGTTTTAATTTACAGAGCGATTTTCCACGTACAGTTTTAGCATTTAGAACTGCTAGTAAAATTACCTTCTTTTCATTGCTTTAGATCTTCTTCCTTCCTTTTCCAGAAGCTTTAGTAGTTTTTGTGTCACAAATAGTTGCTAACACAAAGCTGAAAGGGAAAGAGAGAGGGAGAGTTAGAGTGAGAGAGAAGGAGAGAGAGTCGTTTTAATACCTCGTCATGTACACAGTCCTGAATAGAGAAGCGTGGAAATTTACGAGTATGATCATAGTCTCATTTATACATGTTGGTTGCATCTGTTGCTATTAGCTCGGAAGGTTGTAGTTTGATGTTTTTAGGAGTGTAACATCAATTTCATAAATTTTTAAATTATTAACTATTGAAACACTTCGTATGCTTAAAAGTTGAGTGGGACGTTTATGGCTTATAACTATATTCTGTCGCGTGTGCCGTCTCAAAGTATTAGGTTGAAAATAGATCAATGTTTTTTACTGATGATATATTCCAGTTTTAAAAAATCCCAAATTACTCATTCTCAATGTTGGCAGTAGTTTCCATGATTTTTTATGACACTTCTCCATCGTTATATCCGGTTTTTAATGCTTCTTTCAAAAACATCGCTGGGCTTTGAAGAGTAAAAACGCATCAATATCATTTTTTAGTCGTTCTTAATTTTGATAAATTGTATCACTTAAGTGCTGTTCCACAGACCTATAAAGGTGATAATCAGATGTAGCCATGTTAGGTGAATTGAGTGAGTGACGTAAAGCTTCCCAATTCAAACTCATAATTTCTTAATAAGTTATTCAAGCAGTAGGCGGTCTAGCATTGTCATGCTGACGCACAACACATTTCCTATTGAGCCATGCTGGTCTTTTTCTTGACAAGTTAGCTCTTAGATCATCAAGGTATGAGTAGCATTTGCAGCTGTGAGTGTTTGGGTGAGGTTTAATAGGTCATAGTGAACTAGTTCTCTCACGTCTCTCATAAACAGAGCATGATCTTCTTTGGGTGTAGTCTTTGATTTTAAACTGGCTGTGAACTTTATTTCTACTCAACTGCGGCCTTTTGCGTTGAGTATTTTTATCATGAATCTATATCTTGTCCCCAGAAATAACTCTTTCCAAAAATAAATCGCTACAGTTCCTTAATTAGAAGGAAAGATGTGCAGGCAGTCAATATTTGATTGCGTTAGGCCTCATTTAAATTATGGGAACCCATTGTCCCAGTATTGAGATTTTCCGCAGTTCATGAAGGCTTGAAGTTATGCTCGTGTGAGTTGTATTGAACAGTTGAACCAATTCTGTACTGGTGGACTTTGAATTGATCTCTATTGTATCTTTAAGAGCTTCTTTATCAATTGGCTTTGGTTTTCCTGAACGTGGACTATTTGTGAGACGAAAATCTCCCGATGAAAACTTGACAACTTGCTGTTGATATTTTGAACATTCAAAACATTGTTCCCATTGACAGAACAAATGTTTCCTGCTGCTTGTGTTCCTGATGCGCTTTTCTTGTATTATTAGAGCATACAGTGTTCTAGATACTCCTTATCAACATTCATGTTTTGAGGGTTGAAACTATTAAACTTATCTAAATTTAACATTATTATTTCTGAAAAAAGTTCATCAGAGCTTCAATTTCGTTTACACTAACAATCAAAGGGCTCTCAGGAGGTACTAAAAATTTATTATGAAAAAATGACATTACTTTTTTCCAGCCTAATATTTAAATTTAGCATGTACTAAAGAGTACTAAATAAATAATTTGGCATCGGAAACAGAATAGAAGGTAGCGTTCAGTATTAATGTACGTACTTTTGATGCAGTTTCTCCCACGGCTACCATTAAGACTCGAGTATTTCATCTCGTGATATTTCTTTTCGTAGTATATTTTCTACAAGAAATTTTAATTGTAGGAAAAAACTTTGCAAGGCTACATTTTTCTTCAGCGATCGATCTGTACGTGAATATTAGAAAATCAAGTGATATCAGAAGAGGACGTACAAGCCTGCATGTGCTCACAGAAGAGCAGAGGCTTATCAAGCCAACATCACCCAGCAAGCTCGAGCCGCTCGGGAGCTACATTTTAGGGGCCATCTAGCGGAGTTATCGCTAGCTCGGCCGGCCAAGCGAGATCTTGCGATTGTCGCCATGTCTTACTCTTGGAATACGGGATCAGCCAACCAATGTGTGGAGCAGTTGAATAAAGTACCATGCTTATGGCTATACCCTGGCACATGAGGCAAGAATGTGTACATGGTCGAACTTGGAAGGCGAAGAAGTGCTGGAGACAAATATGTTTATGCTAATTGGTTGCAAAATGAAGTTTAGGGAGTAAATCGGATAAAAAGTGAATTAGAATTCGATGCGTTATACATAAGCAATCAAAAGATTTACCAAAGGAAATCCCAAGAATGTGTATGAACTTGAGTCAGTGGTCCATCACAGATGTTACTCAGGATATGGTATAATTACGAGTATGACCATGACTTCAACAGATGGTACCCAGGTATGTATGGTTAACTATTACCATGACTACTACGGATGATACTCAACACGTTGTATAACTATAACCATTGACAATACAAATGACATGTAATGCAGAGTATAATTATAACCATGACCACCACAGATGACACACAATGTATAACCGTAAATATCGTAGTGGCAGAGATAGAGGTCAGCGTTCTTGATACTAGTACTCACAGTTAGATAAACTAGCAACTAATTTCTATTTTTCTGTTACTGTCAAAAACGTACACAACTCTTGCCTAAAAATTTGACGAATCAGCCTATCTTACATTTCGTAATCAGTAAATAGGTATCAGTAAATCGTGGTGATAGGAACAGTGAAAAAAGCCACAGAAAATACCCTTAAGTTACATTTGGAAAAAATAAACACAAATCTAAAGAAGGGTGGTATCATGGTTCAGCTATTACTAATGTTATTTGAATGAGCCCAACCTCTAATTGCCCGGCTTATCACACCTCCATAACCAGTAGGAGGTGAACGAGCAAGTTAACGTAGCAAAACAATCAAGGTGTTTCGCAAAACATCGTTACATATAAGTACTTGCATATATACGTATATAGAATATATTACACGGTGAAATTTGACACCTTAGGCTTCTGCATCTGATACTTTAGGTTCTCTCTGTTAACACTTCATGAGCTAAGAAGAGAGATAGGAGTCTAATGCACCAGAAGAAAACTCCCGTTAATGAAGTCCACGTAGAAAACTGTTAGTATCGTGCCTAGTCATTTGGAGGTGAGAAGAGCGTACAACAGCGACTAGCTATGAGTGACGCTTACTGAAGGATTCTTTCTGATTAAACTATTATTACATTGTAGCCTCATCATCATAATAAATTATCAGTATTGTGAGTATTACATCTGTCGAGCAAAGAAATTGATTTCTGTATTATAATTCTGCATACGTTCATTCTTCATATGTTTATAGGAATACTAGTTTTACATTTGCAAGGGGAAACAATTTGTGAAGGAAAAAATAAACATTAACATTAAATTCACGAAAATTTGATGAATTTCAACCCTTCACAAGCAGCCATTGATGGCTGGGAGTGCGAACACCCAAGGATCTGTAAATGAAGAAAATCAATATTGATTTATTTTACCATATACTGCAAAATCATCGAATGACAAAACCAAAGAACTGATTTACATTTGTGAATACCTTTTTCTCGGGAATTTCGTTTGAGACGGTTTGACAAATCACATGTAATTAGTAGAACACAGCTGTATGAATGTGTATCGACATTGTACAACTGAATGAAGTCTTCTCCTATTTAGTTTTTTCTGTGGGAAAAGCCCCTCGAGCAGATCTGGCTGTACAGCAGGAGGCTGTGCTTAGAATTCCTAAATACACACGACTGGATACTAAAAACTTGGCCCTGTTATTTCCAGGCGTGATCAAATGAGCTGGTCACAGCATCTTGCAGTGCAAGAACAATGCAATGGAAAAGATTTTCCGTCCCCGGTACATAATTGAAGTACATTTTTCTCTACGTTTTTGGTTCTTGAAAAACTTTCAGATCTATTCCCCGCTCTCCCCCTCTTTTAAATTAGCGCCCATTGTTCAGCTCTGCAGAGTAAGCCACCTTAAGCAATACAGAACACCCCTTACTGCAAACCTCCTCCTCTCCTACCCCTCATATCCCTTTATCCCCTCTCTCCACTTCCTCCCCCCTCTCCACGCTCTCCAATCAGCAGGAGTCTTCCCCAGCTCCTTCCTCTCTCCTGTCTTCCCAAAACTTCTACCAACATTCCTACGGTATCCCTTATCCTTCGTTCAGAACTCCTTCTGTTAACCTCTAATGACAGCGTTGAGGAGTGTATTCCACTTTTCCATACTTACCTCTTCACTTGAGTGCTCGAATTTTCTACTTCGTATACATTAATGCAATAAGCAATAGTAACTCGCAACACAATCACTGTTTCATGTCACGTTAGTTCATTAATCTGTACCACGTACTGCCACTTGTTGATTTTCCTTCAAATTTTCTTTCCAGACAGCTTCTATATCCTTTCAGAAAAACCTCATGACTATCATACATGGCGACCGTAAAGAAGTTTTCTATTGAGGCACATCACGGGTTTGCCACCTACTAGAAAACTCAATTGAATTTTTTAAATTCTATAAAAATTAAACTTTCCATTACTTTTCATGAAAATATTTAACATCCGAGGAAAATTTTGTTAACAGCATCATTATTTTTCTCAAAAAAGTTTGAATTTAAGTTTAGACGGAAATCTTTAATATTGATAATATTACATATATTTATTTTGAACAACATCTAACACTAATAATCAGTGGGCACTAAAGCAAGTAACACTGATTTGCATGTTTGTTGTAATATTTGCACAAATCTCTGATAAATTTCTAACAGCTGAACAGGAGCATTTTGTAATAAAAGTCGTTTAGTAGAGTTCCCTATGAAGGATTCTTTTCTAAAAAAAACGATCTGCCCCAATCTATTGCACAGGATAAATTAGTGTGCTAGATATCCAACTTTACTTTACAGAAATAATAAGAACATAATATATTAGTGCTATCTAACACAGCCAACACAAACAGGCCGTGTGCTGCCTGCACAACACAAACAGGTCGTGTGCTGCCTGCACAACACAAACAGGTCGTGTGCTACCTGCACAACACAAACAGGCAGTGTGCTGCCTGCACAACACAAACAGGCAGTGTGCTGCCTGCACAACACAAACAGGCAGTGTGCTGCCTGCACAACACAAACAGGCAGTGTGCTGCCTGCACAACACAAACAGGCAGTGTGCTGCCTGCACAACACAAACAGGCAGTGTGCTGCCTGCACCACACAAACAGGCAGTGTGCTGCCTGCACAACACAAACAGGTCGTGTGCTGATTAGGAAGCGCTTGGTCTCCATGTCCCGGTAATGTGATAAACATTAGACTAGAATTAGCCTTGCAGTCACCCGGAATTTATTTAAATTGCCTGGAATTCGAAAGAATCTTTTGTACGCTAAAGCAATTTTTGCAAAGCTGCTCATTTTTCTCGTTTCTTAACTTGTTCAAGCAATAGCTACCAGAAAATGAAACCTGATTGAGATGCAGATTTTGTTCGCTTCCGTGAACTTAGCTGCATTTCAACGACGGGAAAGTTCCCAGGAGCCCCTCAACATCTAATTCGACCTTAAAGTAACACTCAGCAATAGTTCAAAAATGGGAATCGAGCAACTTTATTTATAAAGTAATACGTTCTATGAATGCCAGTTCAAGATGTCGAAGAGTCCGACAATCTATCCGTGACAATTCTCTCTTCACGACCATTAGATAACTTGCATTCTCACTTCACAAGAGTTAGATAACTTGCATTCTCACTTCACAGGAGTTAGATAACTTGTATTCTCACTTCACAGGAGTTAGATAACTTGTATTCTCACTTCACAGGAGTTAGATAACTTGTATTCTCACTTCACAGGAGTTAGATAACTTGTATTCTCACTTCACAGGAGTTAGATAACTTGCATTCTCACTTCACAGGAGTTAGATAACTTGCATTCTCACTTCACAGGAGTTAGATAACTTGCATTCTTATTTCACAGGATATAGATAACTTGCATTCTCACTTCAAGGACATTCACTAAGATTTGTTCATGTCAAGGCCCTTCAGTAGCTCTACAGCGCCACGCCTACACCATTAGTATTCCTCTAGAGTTGGAAGTAACGCACAGTCCAAATGTATAACATATATAAGCTAATATGTATATTTGTTAGTAGAATGCTGACTTGAGAAGTACAGTCATTAAAATCAGAACCCCAAAGAATTTCCCATTCTATGAAGCCAGTCTTCTGATAAGAGTCCGTCTGGGCTCCATTCTTCTCATATGCACTAAATTCTTACTCTTCACCATCATTTGTGTTTCCTATGAGCTGAACTCACTCATTTTATGGTATTTCCCCTTAAAACATGCAAAAATATTTTATTACCATCCCCTTGGCTACCCTATTCCAACTATCTAATATATCTTTTCACAAAATAATGGAAAAAATATGCCAAGAGGAACGACAGATTTGGTCTATTCTTCAGTTGCTACCAGAGTCCCATGCCGTCTAACGTGAAGACATCAGTGACGCACATGCACCTTAATCACGCACATACATTTTAGTCACGCACACGCACTGGAATCATGCTCAGGCCCAGGAGTTAAGATGGATGAATCAGTACGTTATACAACTGTGGAGTTCTTTGTCCTATATTTGTTGAGATGATTTGTTCACAGTGCCAGCAAAAACTATATTTCCGGGTACATGGTTTCAGGTTTTGACAATTTGTACTAGAAAGAAGTTTAGATCCGTATTCTTTCCCATTATTCATCTCCCCATTCGTACGTACATCTTGCACGTCGAAATTCCATCACTCGCCTTGACCATGGCTCTTTTATTTTTTTACGTGTGCTTTAGTTTTTATTCTCTTCTTTGGTTTCGTTGCCATTTTCGAGCCGTTTTTTATTTGATCTTATAAAACAGTATTAAATCAGTACCCTTTTGCATTTATATGCATAATGAATTTTATTTCTATCAAAAATATTGCCATAAAACTCTTTGTGGTAAGAAATACCCTGAGTTTTGGCACATTTTTTATCGCTCGGCAAAAATCTGCTGTCTGAATTTTTGTTCTATTATTGTAACAATAAATTTCATGCTGCTAAAGAAATCCTCTTTGAATACGAAGATTGCCTAATTTCGTGCATTACGTCCATTCCTTCGTAAATAAAATAACAAAAAAATCAACAATAAGGGACAACTGTGTACATTGTATACATGAGTTAACCAGTAAGTATATTAATATGCTTTTAGAACATGTTATCCTATTCCGCCATGGCTGCTCGAAAAAAAGGACTACAGAACTTGCGTTAGTGGAAAGATATGATAGATTAAAAAGAGACGTTGAGCTCCCTGCTTTTATCTCAGAGTAAACATGAGTGAGCCTCGTGGCAGATAATCCTATTAACTATTATGGTATTCATGGAGTATAGAATGAATGCAACTATGCTAGTATAAGAACTAGACACATCTTGCACTGTCAGGGGATACGCAAAGTAAACTCTTGTCTCATAACCCCCTGTTGATGCCCTTGTTCCATTGTACAATTAACACCACAAGAAAAACACTCCACTGCTCTGATTGTCTATTACTTGCTCGACGGGCGTCGTCGAAGATTTGTGTGGGTTTGTACTCGGACTTTCACTGAACATTTCTTCGATAGTCGAGTGAAATAGTCAAGCGGAATAAATTCCCTCGACTACAGAATACAGTCTCATTTTCCAATGTCGATCAATAGAGATTCTTTTCAAGCTGTGGTGGTGAGATACGCAGTGTTTTATTGAACACCGAGATGAGGACGCGTCAGTCGCTCAAGCCCAGGAGTGCGTAATTATTGTATCCAATTAAGGAACACATTAATCGAGATGCTGTTTGTTGTACCTCTGTTGTATTCTGGCCTGTGATGTAAGTGACGATGTGAAGTTATTCTGTATTCTCCCTTATAAGAAAATAGTCTGCTATTATTCTTCATATTTGTATTGACATTCAGATGAATCTTTGACATTTGGATAATTGCAATCAAGGAATTTCAGTTGATTTGCCACTTTTCCCTCTTTCTATTCATCGATTGCAGTTCGATGTCCCTCTGTTACGCTTTGTCTTTCCGAGTCACAAAATCCTTTTTTGAGGGCACACGCCCTTCATTCTTAGTATTTTAATAGTTTTGCTATTGATGCACTGAATTATTCTCCAAACTTGACAAGCAAGATTTAATAATTGTAGCTCAGCTTTCTCACTTGCTGTCGTCACCGACGCATGCTAATTTAATATTTGTCTTGTCAGTTCAAGTTCAAAAGCATAGTAAATACTCTAGGTATGATGGTCACTGACTCTCATATTCACCTCACTGCAAAATTCTCTCTCTTTATTCCAGTTCAGCAATGAGACATGCCACTGAAAGGAACTGTGATGATTATCTGTTGGTTTTCTGCCGTGCGAGCACTACCTGTAAAAGAATTTAAAATAGATACGCTCTGAATTTTAAAAAAGCATGCGATAGTTGAAATGCTACTTTATTTGTGGTTTTTGTTATCTCTTTGTTTTTCCTGAAGTTGGTAAAATATTTAATAGTCATACCTCTAATTCAATTCGGCGGAGATCGTTTTTGATCTCGTTATCGAAATAGAGACGTCACCCTGCCACTAGTGTCGCTTACTGTCATGTTGTGTGAATACTGATTGGCATGTGAATAAAATAATTTTTTCACAAAGCGAACCTACCAATCTGTAGAATATTCTCAACATTTTCAGTCAATCGATGAAAATTGTCGAAAGAATTCCTAGCCGAACAATTGAAATTATATCAGTACAAAACTCAAGTATTATAATGACTGGAAATTTATTTGCTGAACTGTAGTTTGAAGGCAAAAATTCGACATCGATTTTCTGCCCACCTAACACGGTCGTTAGGTGGGTTACTTGACGATGAATCAGGTAAGACGAAAAATACCAACCTTGCAATTCATTTACATTCAATTTTCTACTTAAAGTGAACACACACTACACATGGTATTTCACAAGAGTGCATCATTATTTTTCAAGGAAAACGATTCTTCCTCCCTATCATTTTGGAGAACTTTTCAAAAAACACAAATGGATTCTTGATCAAGTGCTGCCATTCTGTCCTGATTTTCCTGTGTGCAGGTTTTCTCTTCTGACGCAGGTCTTGCCTCTGGCATCCTCTGATGAGCTGAGCTGTCTTCATGTTGCTCATGTCGTAGAGCGGAGGCAGCTCCTCGAGTGGGTGTGGGTATACACTATTCTCATCGTACAGTCGGTCTTCAGAATAGTTCGTTGGTAAGCTAATGAAGGACCTGCAATAGTCCCGTGTGTAGTCATGACGGCGTTAAGGAATTCTGTCTTCTAAAAGGTACTTGTCCCTCACGTTTTCAACATTTTGTGACGGGTGATATTTGGCTCGTGGCTTGAAATTTTAGGCGTACGAAAACCTTTGCGGTGCCACTTTTACAGGGAATATGTGTTAACTCTCCCCATAATTTGCAGCGTTAAGTTTCAAAGCGTTTGTGGTTGGAAGAAGCGCTGTGGGCTTGACTCTGTTTACAACAGGCAGCAGCTGTCCATATAAATCACTTACTTTGATGGGTTTTATTTCTTCAGTATGAGAAGCACTCTGCGATTCATAAGTTTCTTCGCTTGACATAGACGTGCAACCACGTCGTGATATCGACTGGCTAAACTGTGCTCTGAACATCGAAGGACGGACCACCGAGGATTGTCTAGAGGTTTCGTGGAAGTTGTTAGTCCAGAAAGAGTAGTCTGGCTCTTATTCAAATTGCATAGCTCTAGCATATTGTAGAAAATCCAGAAAAACTGGAGGCAAGCCTTCACAGAGTTCTACTTTGTCAGTTTTTTTCTTGCGATTGAGCGTTTCTTGATACATCCTGAACTTCTCGGTGTACTTGATGTTACTCCAGGGCAACACACCTTTGGTGAGGTAGATGGCAACATATGCGAGGCTTTCTATGTCGTCCCTTCGAGACATTGAAATACCTTGCTGAGTATTTATTGACATGTAAGCCAGGGTTCCTCGCGTGCCTTGCCCAAACTTGCGAGGTATATGATCTCCTTTCTCATCTAAAAATTTTCTACTGAGCCCAAAGTCCACAATATATATATTCTTCATGGCCTCTTCGAGAGTATCACCAGTGTCGAAAAGTAAATTTGTTGGTTTAAGATCAGCATGGACGTAACCAGCTCGGTGAACAGCCTTCAAACACTTCAGAATTTTAGCTACAAAATCACACGTCATGTATGGGTCGAATTTGCCTCCTAATTCTTTCTAAACACTTCTTAACGTCAAGCCTTTTAAATCCATCCGTAATCCCTGCACGCCTGACTCAAAATAAATGATTTTGGTTTTCAAAATTTGAGGAGCATGGCCACCGGATGCTTTTTGGTGAATCTGGGTGCTAACTTTGTGCTCCAACGGAAGGAGACTCCTGTTCTTAGTTTTGAATTTAAGTGCATATTCTTCCCCTGAGGTGCGATCATGCACGTGGAACACGCGTCCGTAACTGCCCTCTCCAAGGATTTCTATCACTGTATATCGACCGATATGGTCGCCTGGCCGAATGTTGTGAATTGACGGGACCATGGTCTCGGCATTACTTTTTTGTCCTGTACCGATGTATCGTTACTATAACTTCCCACATGTGTATCACGAATACAAGAAAACTTTGCAATGAATTAGACGTAAACGGCTCGAAGGCAATTTGTTTTCTAAAAGCAGCGTTTAGAGATATTTCAGGAATCTATTTACTTTTATTTGCATGTATGCCATAAGTAGTAACTTATGGTATCCATATTCAGGATACGGAGAAATAATGTTTGTCAGTATACTTGTTTGACTCAAGAAAAAAGTCGACTCATTTGTGCCAAGAACAATTTCCACAGATTGAATTTCTGAAAGTTGGGCATTCGTTAGCGATGGTGGTTGATAGGATACAGTCTATTGATGTTTTGGTATCATTGGAATAAGGGTTTTGTCTCTAGAGGACAAACTCGCAGCAAATTACTTGCTAACAAAGATACTGAGTAATGCATTTGTACATAGTGACTGATAGCATTTATAGATATCCTTAGAGAAATATACTTTATTTTATGGTGATTTTGGAACGTAGGTTCGAAATTATTTTTGATCACTCTGGTCTACTCTTCAGTGCACGTGTTTAATCGTCGATAAATATTCTTATGTGGTTGAAATTTCCAACTGTGCCTCGACTGTGTCTCAACTGTGTACTCCTTGGTGCAGAAAACCAAACCCAGCACTGAGTATATCAACTTGATGGATCTTCAGGTGACACACACAGGGTGATGGATCTTCAGGTGACACACACAGGGTGATGGATCTTCAGGTGACACACACAGGGTGATGGATCTTCAGGTGACACACACAGGGTGATGGATCTTCAGGTGACACACACAGGGTGATGGATCTTCAAGTGACACACACAGGGTGATGGATCTTCAGGTGACTCATACAGGGTGATGGATCTTCAGTTGGGAGCTGGATTTCATGTATTTATACATGATTTATGGTCTCAAATGAAAAGCATTTTAATATCTACATAGCAGAATTGAGTGTCTGGATGTCGTTTTCGAAGTTGAAGTCGTGTAATTGCTGTTCAGTATTGTGTGTATAGATCTTGCTCAGCGAATGGAATATAAATTAGGGTATTTTCAATGTTATACATTCAGCAATCAAGATTTTTACTTAACTTTTTTGCACCTTAATGCGACTATTATCAACTTAATGTATTCATACATGTATTTATACATTCAGCAATCAAGATTTGTACTTGACTTTTTGCACCTTTATGCGACTATTATCAACGCTATTATCAAAAACACAACATGACACAAAATTGAGAATTTTTGACGTACATATATTATGTTCTATAATGGCTGGAGTGACTAATCTGCAGGAAGGAAATTCTGAGATGAAGCTCTGTAGAGGATATTTGGTGAAATAGATGTTGATGTGAGCAAAGGAGAAAATTACAGAACCAGAGTCATGACAAAAGGAATTCAGAAGCAATGTACAACATCATCAATAAACACCTGCAGAACTGCAATACATCACTCGTGATGTGAGTGATGTTGTAGGTCAGGGGTCGGTAATCTTTTTTACCCGTCGACCCCTTCATAGGATATTTGTATTTACATCGACCCCCTCCATGCACACACACATACAAATAGGTGAAAAAAAATATTAAGCCATTATTGACATTTTTGATGACCAAAAATAAAGAGAAATGTTATAAACCCTCAACCACTTTGCCGACCCCTGCTGTAGGTGATGGTTGCTGGTTCAGACCCACACAGGGGCACTACAGGCAAGAAGACAGGCTTACGGTATTTAATGACCTTTAGTTTCATGGATTGCACCTAAAATAGCGATTTGTCCAGCTGATCTGCCGAGATGCTTTACTTGCATGCAGACACTGATAGAAACCACTGAGAACATTATTATCTCGTATTGTGTTATGTAATGACAGGATGTTAAACAAAATAAAGCAAATAATATATATAATTCTTTATTTTATGCTGTCACGATGGTAATATTTATTAATAACCGAAAATTAATTAAAATTATCTTCTCGCTAACATTTTTGACATTAAAAAATACAACATGAAAAAATAAAAACCACTCCAACCATGAATTGCTACGCGTCGCTTATGAGTTCCCTGCTATTTATTTCTATTCAGTTCCGAAAAGACCCAGAAGCTGCAAAGTAATATTTGTACATTTACTCATTGACAGGAGCGCCCCAAACAAACTTGAGGGAGAAATAATTTTCGTCAGAACTAAACAAAACACGAGCACGGACCTGAACACCTCGTCATTCCAGCCTTGCTACTGCAATTTCTTCAAACACCCACCCAGTAAATATTTTCCCGTCCCTATCCAATGAACTCATATGTCTGTAACTAAAGAAACTCAACTCGTCGCAATGAACCCGTCTCTCACAAGGAACCAATCATGTTTGCAAGATTTGCATCGGGTCCGTCAAAAACGGTTGAAGGAAATCGCAATGGTTGGGTGCTGAAGGAGTTGCGTTTGTTGCAGTGCTACAAACTGATCGAAATGAACCCGTTGTCCTACCCGTAACCTTTCAAGAGAGAACTATATTCATCGGAATTATTTTCGATTCTTGCCGACATGTGTAGTGGCGCTGAGCTGGAGAGTTTGCGATTGCTCACGGAGTGAAAGTCTTCCAATTCTCCGATAAGAGGACAGACTTCACCATCTGTTCTGTGACAGCTGGGAGCAGCAGCTGTTCCGTCTTTCTTTATAATTTGCAACAAATTTTTTTCAGTTCTCTAACCTTAACGTTCACTGTTAGATATAGCCCAACTTTTACCTGTACGAAATGGTTAAGAGAGAAAAAGATGGACAAGTTTACTCAATTTTTGAGTCATTTACTTGCCTTAAAATCAGTTCTCTTCCTTCAGTAACCCGAGACTAGTTTTCCGTTTGAAGTTCGAATAAACTGTTCATTTAATTGGAAAAGTCTACGGAATTTCAGGCTAACTTTTGTTTTCTGTAATTATAAAACTTTGATCATAAATATATTTCTTGGCGACTGTAAGCATAAAACAATATTTTAGAATTCAAAAATGAATTAAATGGAGTAATTTTCGTCTCGCTACATACACTAGTAATGTAGTTCTAAGACCTCGGTAAGAAATATTGTTCTTGGTACGCAGGAAGTTAATACTTGAACTCGTCTGGATAATTTTGTACGCAATACGTCATTAAAAAACTGATACAACGCAGCATGGCAACAAAAATACTTCTGCAGTTGTCGATAACACCACATAATGAGTGTAGCCGCCACAAATGTTTCAGTATAATTCATTTTTGACTTACCATTGTAATAAATTTGTTGATAATCATGAAAACAAAAATTATGCATAGTCTTTTTCCATACACAACACTGGTGGCGCATTGGCCTTTCTGCTGACTACTACTCCAAGTCACCTCATTAAGACTGCTAGGTCATGACTATACATAGTAACATGTGTAGTGTGAGACTGCCGGCTGATAATCACAAATACATGTTCTCTCACTGCTGCTGGGCTCAAAAGACTGCCGGAAAATTCTAATGACTTTTTATGAATAGACCTAAAAAATTACCTCAGAGAGATGGGCGTGCAATGCATTTCCACAGTACACCTTTTTGAAAGCATATCACATCCCTGAGATAAGGAGAATTTTGATCATACGTTGACCCAAAGTTAACTCTAAATCTCAATGGCAGCTCCTGACAACAACAATCACCTTATGTGATCAAAATACTGAATGCTAAATTAATCCACAGGGAGTGAAGCCTATTCGTTGTCTCTTCTTCAAGCGTCTTTTTACCTTTTATTTCTTATACCTGCTTAATAATTATACGTATTCTATATCTCTAGTTGATATTAACTTCATAAAGTATGCTCGTCTCTCTCAAGTGAGTCGCAAAACCGTGTCTGATAGCATGGTCTGCTTTTCATTATCCACACTAGCACCTGAAGCTCGGCAGCAGAGATGTGGTCCAAGCTATGCATACAAACTCAGCTGCGCCATAAATTTTGTGTTGTGCCCAAATACGAGTGAATTAAGATTTCTATAATCACTTCGAAAAGTTTAGTAGACCCAGTACAGGATCGTGCGGCAGACATATCTGCTAATCCATCCTGTAACCTAATAAGCGTTAAATAGAAACACTTTAACTAACCAAATTCATTTTAGGAAGCATATTAAATCCTTATTAATCATGCCAGACATGCCAAAGTATATCTTGATATTAATTTCACCCATTATGTATTTATGTTTTTTCCATCACCTTGTTTAGAAATGAAATCATATTTAATAAATACTAAATATTATCATAAACTTGCTAGTACCTCCAGTCCCAAAAATATCTTAAAAAAACTGCAGTAGAATAATCCTTTTCCATATCATATCTATAACACAACAAAGTGCGTGTTTAAGAAACATCGAAATGGTGATACACTGTCATGTACTGGATTCATATTTATTAAATAATAAAGTTTATCAGTGCCATAATTTAAGCAACTTTGATAAACTTTGTAATTTGTAATTTTTATGATGTATTTTAGCTACCTGTGAAAGTCAAGTCTTCATAATTGAAACTCAACTTAATTGCTTTCTATTAATGAAAAATAAATCAATTATCAGTCTAAACTGTGTTAGAATACATTTTCTTGCCTAATGCAAATTTATAGTGAAACCTCACGGTAACTATAACTAATTTTACCTCTCTTTCTGTTTTAGACCCCTCATCATAACCTATT